>JAHWXV010467041.1:0-21658 GCA_024586415.1 Phrixothrix hirtus | reverse complement strand
CGATATTGGTCTGTAATTTTCAACAATAGATTTACTCCCGCTTTTGAAAAGCGGTGTTATAAACCCGATTTTCCAAAAGTCCGGAAAAATCCCTAAATTTGTTTGAATAACGTCAACGAATAAAGAGGAAACGCATTCATCTATTAAACTTACGGTTCGTGTATATGCCCAGTTTTGAAACACTACCTGTGATGGACGTCATCATCACTAGTGTATAATTAAAGTGTCAAGTCGTAAAATCTTTTGTTAACTGTATATATAATTTACTTCCTTACGTTGTATACATAATGTGTTCTGCTGCAAATAGATTTTATTAGGCTAAATTTTTAAAATTTAATGTTTTTGATACATAAGCACAAAATCTAACTCCGCCATCATGGTTGGTCAATTTCCAACAACTTTGCTTGTTTAGAGCGCTTCCTATGAGTGTAATTTATTTACTTGCTGTGTATGCATAATAATACATATTTCTACATATTTCATAAGGTTAAATTTGTAAAGTTTGACCTTTGTAATACATAAGTACAGCATTCCAACGCCGCCATTATGGTTAGTCCATTTTACATATTTAGGGTGCTTCCTTAGTATATTTTATTCCTTGCATAACGCAATGTTTAAGTCGCAAAAGGTTACTCTATAGTTCAATGTGTTATTTGCACCAAAAATACCAAAAGTATTAATATTTATTATATTGTTTACAAAAACTGGATCTATTAGCGTACTTACAAGGCTTGTTATTCTTGTAAGTTCATTTAAAATCTGAATAAAATCATGTGTACCAAGACGGTATTACTAGGTTTCGTTCACATGGTACAACTTTTATCAAATCGAGCAACAAACTTAATCGTATTCGATTAAATAATGTGCGAATAAGCCAATTTAAATGTATAGGTTATAGCCATCTTCGGATAAAATATCGTTTCGTAAACTGGTCCGAATACGTACCGTCTGAACGGACTCTTAATGTTCAAAAAATGTTTATCAAAATCACTCAAACAGATGAAATCACCAACAGTTGGTATTATGTCAAATAACATGCCATCCATATTCTGTATAAATTCATTTGAACAACTATTTAGTCGTCCATAAATTGTGCCTATGACAATATTTCTTAAGTGTATTTTTATTTTAACAAGTAAATATTCTGTATTTACGCTAATAGAAGAATCGGATGTTAATACATCACAAGTGAGATCATTTTCTGCATACATACCCAGTTCACCACGTCTACCATCTCTATCACTACAGAAAAGCCTAAACCAGGGATATAAACTACCTCCTCAAGCACATTTTGAGATAACCATGTTTCAATCAGTGCAAAAACATTGAAATTGTTTTGCGTTACCAGATCACAATGATAATTAAAGCCCGTAAATCTAACATTGAAGTGTCCTATTATCATCCTTTACCTATCTACAATGAAAAAAGGGGGAAAGCAATAACAATAATGGAAATTATAGTTTTGTAAATTATTAAATATAAAAAAATTGAAGATTATTTCACGATGAACTCAACATACTACAAGCTATGCATATAATACTTAATTTTTAAAGAGTCATCTTGAAAATCTAATTATTTGAATAAAGTACATTCCAAGAATGGTTTCACAGCAATTCATTATACACATTTACAGTTTTGATTTTGTTATCAAGATATCGACAAAACTATCCTTTATATTTATATTTAATTTAACGACATTATTTAACGTGTATCTATGATCTTATCTAGCAGTATCTGTTTGATTGATTCCAAAAACTCGTATATTATTTCGTCTCGTATATTGATCCACTTTATCTATATCATCTTTTAACTTCCTATTTTCTGCATTGAAATCCGTTACTTTACGTTCCATTTCTAGCCTTTAACTTCGATTCGTTCTATTAACTTAATCAATATATTCTCAGCTAATTGTTAAAGAAATAGGGTGTCTTAAGAAGGGCAGATATTTTATCTTTTATGATTTCTTATATTTCAATTTTTTGGTCGTGAATGAATGGCATTTTATAGCAGAAATAATTTAAAACTTCACCGATACCAAAATAATTAGCTGAAGCTAAATTGTTTACTTCTACTCAGCTTCACGTTCACGCATTACATATATGTTGGCTTTAGTCTTCTTTCGTTTATCCCTTTAACTAGTTTGGGCCTTATTAGGGATTTAGTATTTTTGACAGAATATTGGAATTTAAAGATTTACAATTATAGTATGAACGAATATAGCCTGTTATTAGAAGATAAGTTTTCTACAGTTGCAAAAACATTTTCTAATGTTCTAGTTTTAAATCAAATAACAGCCTTTTATTAATAGCTCTTTGTGGAGATTAAAATTATACATGTACCCGTATATGAAAGACGTTTAAACTTAATTTAATTATTTTTAGGTGTGTAGTTATTAGCTATACATATAAGGGCATACTGAAAGCTAATTCATTCTGGTGGATAATTTATGGACCACTAGATCGATTTCATCGTAATTTATTTTACCAAACGCGCCATTTCGTGGAGTATAAGAGAGCCAAGTAAAAGCTTTCTGTGGCTGCCGACATACCGGTATTTAGAAGTGAAATGGCAGAAGGTATGGACGGTCACTTGAAATAGTGCAATGTCTTTGAATTCTTGACAAAAGCGTCGGCGAAGGGATGTTCACCCATTGATATTCATCAACGTATGACAGTTGTATATGGTGATGTGTATGTTGACATTAGTACAGTCAGAAGGTGTCTCAGATATATGAAAGGAGACTTCACCCGTGCTAACTAGCAATATATTGGATTTACTTCTTCTATTACTTTTTCTCGCTCCTGCCATTCCCCAATATTTTTTTTGTGTGGTTAATGCACTTTCTCCAGATTTCAGATATAACCCATATTTAATGATTTCGGTGGCATGGTCAAAATCTCTTTTTCATGATATCTAGCTTCCCCAATGTATCTATCATAATGATCTTTAGGTATTCCACAAATAAACCTAATTTCATTGTCTGAATAAATTGGTAACTTATAAATATTTAAAGACACTATACGGCGAATTGATATGTTCATAATATTAATTAGAAATGATCGTAGCTCATTTTACAAGAGATGCGTATGTATTTTACTTCACGTTTAAATTTAAACCGAAAAAGTATTAAAACAATCATTTAATCTAATAGATGATTTTAATTTAAGAGAAATTGTACCAGCAACAATGTATTTAAAGGGTTTATTGGTTTACAAATATTTAGTCATATCGCGATAATAAAGTTGTGAGCTATAATTGTTTTAAAGAAACCATCTATGTGGATGACGTCGTCAAAACCTGGCGATACTTAACACATTTAAACCTCCTTTTCTCTTAAATAGGAAAGTGTAAAAAATAAATAATAACGGATCTTTTCTCTAGTTAACAAAATGCCTTACCGTATTCTTTAAAAGAATAGAAGTATTCTCGTTCCTGGAGATAAGGATGTAAAATCCAGTGCCGGAAGTAGCTTTTCTGTTCTTATTATAACATATGTAGAAAATCTATCTAAATTGGTAGGAATTGGACGCAAGCTAGTTGGAAAGTTTCGTGGACCGAATCTGCACACGCTGAAGATATTTGTGCTGTATGATACTTTATCTAAGAAAAAGTAAGCCTTTTAATATATTGTGCCATTGGAGGCTACATTAAACAATCCAACGAAGCAAAAACAAGTTATTTTGTCCCCGCTAATTTGTCAACGCGAATTGATAACCAACGTCAGCTCCAGAGTCATAATAACGTAAATTAAGTACTTCTATCGCTTAATTTTACAGACTGTAAACAATTTAGTGAATCATTTAAAAGAGATTACAATTCTAGTGCAGCAATTAATCGCTGAATTATAAAGACAATTTATACCTTGTGTTTTATATTGAAACGTCTTAATTAACTGTTAGTTTTTATTCTAGGCTCTAGACTTTATTTAAGTTTATATTATATATTATACACAGAATTTTAGGTAATGAATACATGACTGTTGAATCACTCGTATCTATAAAATAACCATTTTTTTTACTAAAATTCATTATACTCATATTTACCATTCTTGAACCATTTATTTTGTATTGAAATGCTTTAGATTTAAGATGTCTCACTTAATTTTAGCAGTCAGGTAAGCACAAATTGTAAGCTGAAGCACAAAGTGACTCCCAAGTTACACAATATCATTCCTGATCAGAGAAGCAATTGTGTATTTTGCACACTGCCTAAACGATTTCTAACTATAGTCTTCATTCTATCGTTCTTTATAAGAAATATGGTATTTAATGAAGTGACGCCCTGCCGATTTTGAACAAAATATCGAACCTAAAGTCATCAGCATTTAGAAACTTCTCATTGGATCTATGAACCACGCCGTCACCTTATGGTAGCCGCGCAAACATATACGATGATGGTAAAAAGTCTTGCATCTCACCCATGACTTTATGATTTTCAATCAAAATGTGCTAACTTTATTCAAATTAATTTGTAATTGTATTAGCAGATTAATAGCTATATGTTACATTACCGAATTAAAAAGTTTAGACATCATTTTTTGATTAGTTTTTGTAATCGAACTAATTACCCATTTCTCTTAATAATGAGCTTAAAATTCAAAAACAACATACCCTATTAAAAACCATTTATTGGAATATTACGTCAGATTTCCAAGAGGGCAGATCGTCCCGTGAAATCGCTACCAAAGTGAAATTTAATTAACTTTCAGTGGCAAGGGTGATTAAGAAACAAAAGGAAATGGGAAAAATATAAGAGAGACCTCGTACTTGATGTCCAAGGAAAACTTCTGTGAGAGCCGACAACATGCTGCGAAGGGCAAGTTTGGTTGATCGAACTCTTAATTCAACCAATTTAACCAACTTATGGTCCCAGGCCACCGGAATAAGCATATGCACCTCTACAGTAAGGAAGAAGATTCAAAGTTTTGACTCAGACGCTATCGAGGCTGGAAGAAGCCACTGTTATCTGATCGTCAACGACACCTTCGCTTGCGTTGGGCCAAAAATCATCGTGATTTGACCCCAAAAGGTTGGAAAATAGTACTATTTAGTGACGAATCCAACTTCACTATAAACAATGATTCAGGAAATTCATACGTCATGCAATTTCCATCAGAAGAGTTTGTACCGTGTTGCATTCTCCCAACAATAAAGCATCGCACTTCTATCATGATGTGGGGATGCATGTCTGCTACTGGCGTTGGCCGTTTAAATGTTGTGTCTGGTATGCTGAATGCAGCCAAATACATTGAGGTATTAGAAACTAAAATGTTAAGAAGTGGAAAATATTTGTTTGGTGAAGAGGAGTTCATATTCCAAGACGATAATACTCTATGCCATAGACCTAAAAGTGTACAGGCGTGGTTCACTGCTAATAAAGTGAAAGGGCTCGATTGGCCTCCGCAATCTCCTGAACTAAATATAATCGAGAACATATGGCAGAGGATATGAAACATTATTTCCAAACGCAAACTCATAAAAAACGTTGAATTGATCGGAACCTAAGTTGCTGCCTGGTATCGCTGCGTTTCTGTGGAGGATATGCATTGGCGATTAAAAACAATTAAATATTGACGCGAGTGATAAATTCTTTAATTTGTATCTTTTTCAATTTCATTATATTAAACTATCGAATATATCAATTTTTGCAAATTGTGTTTTATTACTTTATTTTATAATTTTATTTTAATATGTAGATGTTTCTCATTCCAAATCCGTGTTATATGTATAAAATAATTATTTGGTTTTAAATAAATTTAGTTTATAGACTGAAACTGTGTCCTATTTAAAGTTTATCTAATTCAACACTGTGATGCAAGACTTTTTACCGCCATTATAAGTTCCGCTTCCGTCTTAAATTAATTTAATTTCAACCGGTACATAGTACCAATTAGTACAGTCATAATTGAATTGACACTAATAGGGCACAAGCCTAAGACCGTCGTTGCTATTATATTCCTATATTAAATTGTACAGTATATACTCTATAAGTTTTTTGTGTACTTTAACCAGATCTAACAATTGTGATTTTAAAGCAGTTTTAGAAAATTTTATATTTGGTTCATTTACTCGGTTGCGGAGTTTTTCCTTTTCCAAACGTTTTTTCGCTTAAAATTTGCGATAGCCGATTAATGCAAAGCGTTATTCAAAATTATTATGCACTGTTCCTTTAGATTCGGAAGCAAATTTCTTTTTATGTACTTTATAGAAGGATTTCCACTCATACTATCTTTATAATTGGTGGTTTTGGATTTTGATGTAACTATTAGGGCTACATTTTCCCCAAAGTAGTTTTATGATCCACCATGTAATGCAATGTATCACTTTCCTTCTCGAGTACAATTTTTTACAAACACATTGTGTTGCCGTGATTTTTCATATCCTCCTTTCGCAATCATGCGTACTTCGTTTACGAACATGAAATGGCGGTTTTCCGATTAAATTTGCATGTATTTGCGAAAAATGGTTCCTCAAGCTAGATACTTGGGGTTTTCCACGTAATACTCTTCAATTTAAGTCTAATATTAGAAAATAGCTTTCCTATACTTGTTCTGCTAATATTTTGGTTCCTTTTCTTTTTACTTCTAACAGTGTGTCTAGGGATATGTGATTTCTATCCACATGCATGGAGTAAGTAAGATGTCGCACATCTGATCTGTAACTTTCTGAAATGTCGCTAGGTTTTCAATGCAGGCGCTGATTGTCATTCTTTTCAACACTTTTTGATAATTTAACCCTTTTTCATTCCCTAATTTTTAATGCATCGGTAATCCATTTATGCAATTGAATGATTTGTATCACGGGGCCCCAATTATTTTCTATTCAAAGAAATATTCAAATAAGCATTTAATAAAATCATTCAGAGATAAAAAACGGCGGGGCATTTTAAAAGTCGTGCATACAGGGTGATTTTAAAGTCTAATGTCAACTTGAACCATAGAGAAAGAGAGAAAGAGAGATTTTTTACTAGAACACTATTTGATACAAATTCATAAATATACACATAAATAAACTAAACAATAATATTTAAAAATTATCCAAAAGTAAAATATAAATTTGATTTCTAGATTGATTAATATAATATCCTTTACGAATTAGAAAAATAATGTAATATAAAGAATGATATTAATTAACTTAGTTATGATAAAGACTCTGCGATTGTGTAATATACACGCGGGAGTAGTTCTAAACCAAAGGAAAAAGATTCTATTTAAAAATTCTTTACCGTTTCCAAAATAAAAGCCATTAAGACATGATAGACGCCTGTTTGAGATATGAACCCCTGCAATAAGGCAACAACTGAATATTTGGTTCTACGTGAATAAACTATAAACACATGACGCAGTTGTCAGTCATTCTAAAATTCAACTTGTACACAAACCGGGAATATTAAATTGCATTAAAGCGTCGCGTTCTTTACACATATATTCTGTATTGTTAAATTGTCAAAAATTTTTGCCTTATCAATCGCTGCTAGTGCAAATATTTTTTGTTACCAAAGTCTATTAATCTTCAGTTTTATGTGTTTATTAATCTAATTCCATTTTATTGTAAGTTGAACATCAGGTTTGTGTAAATAATGGATACATTAAATAATAGCGAAATGATAGACATTGCTTTAATTTACGTGGATGCATCTTTTACGCTTCTTGTAAAAAAGTAAATATTTCTTTATTTAATATGAATTTTAAATAAGGAATATCAAAATTATGTTATTTATTAAAATCTGGATATCGTTTGTGGTGTTACTGAACGTGTTTCAAATTTTTGTTTCATATACTATAAATTCCTAACCATGTAGGTTCATTGGTATCAATTACTAATTTTAAGATAGGTTGGTATACACACAAAGTAAACATATCATTTTGTAATTTAATATTAAAATAACATTCATCTACAATAAAGATAATTTGTCTAGACTTATTTATTTGTATTCACATTTTCCTGCAGCTCTCAAAGGTTGATATTTTCAATTTTTTCCAAAACAAGTGTTCTATTTTATTCCATTTTCTTATTAATGGACGTGTTTTGACCTCCAAAATATAATGTTAAAGCTTTTTAGTGGATTTTGAAATCACCCTGCATACACGACAGGGATTAATTGTAAATGAATTCGATTTTATCGTTTAGGGCAGAAATAAATAATTCGATTTCTCTTCAAGTTTTTAAAACCACACTTTAAATGGAGATTTTTTTCTTAATCCATTAGAGTCTTATACTCACAAATTCGCCTATTACTATAACAGACTATTTACTGATATTATAGAGGCATTATGTAAGGGGTAAGCTACTTTCTGCAGTAAAATTCTCAAATAATTGATAGTACTTTGAGTGATTCAATAATTGTGCCGATTAGCGTATATAGTCTGAATTTATTTGCAAATTTTATCTCTCGTTCATCGCTTAATTTCAACTGTGAGTGTATGTATTATAACGATATAAAAATACATTATATCCTTAACTAGTAGAGTAGTTTTTGTTAGGGACTGCTTCAAGTCAAATGTTTCCAATGTCAGGCTGCAATGGGGTTCTCAAGCGTTTGACAAATTTAACACATACTAAATTAGATTATCATTAAGGTAATTCAATTATTTAATCATCACGATACAGTCGTTGTAGGTACTAAATTCCTGAACAGATTTATCAGGCGCTTCCAAAATGTGAACACATGCCCTTGCTTTTAGAAAGCGAGACTTACATTAGCATTTAAAGAAAATTAGTAGACATAACCACTTCAGACAAGACTTACCGTTCTTAACATACCCCTAAGCAAGGTTTATGAAAGATACAGCGTTTTATCTCACTTATTCAATAACATTGACAACCGAGTTAAACGGAATACCAAGTACCTGAGCCAGTAACTAAAACTATTTAATACAGCCTATAGGTACTATTTTAAGTAACACAGAAGCTTATGCAGTAGCAACTACGGCTTACTTAAAAACGGTTATACATTCTTTTAGATGCGTATTATGCATGACTGTGTTCCTAATGGAATATCTAATTTTTGTTATAAAAATGAATAGATGCTCTTCTACGTCAGCTTGCAGTTTTAGTTATTTTATTATTTAATGGAAAACTACATTTTGATGTATCTGCTACCTTAAGTGTTCGATATCTGGCCAGAAGCTGAATCAGTGACTTCTACAACAGCGTTAGTGAGCATCTAGCTGTTCTGCCAATAGATTTCTGCTAAGCAAGCCGACAGCGACGTTACTGTTTAGGATTAAAGGGCTTAAAACGCCCGCTTGGAAATTGATTCGACACCAAATAACGTTTATAATAAGAGAATGTTTATTATAAAAATGACTTTTGCTTTTTATATACAATGAATCTAGGTCAGTTTCATGATATTGTGATGGTGACATGTTTATACAGCAGTGATGCAAATGTTAAATGTATAATTATGAGGTAATGAATATTAATGCTGTTATAATTAATTGCCTAACCTATATAGTTTCTGGTGCTCTATTGTTATTACACGATGGCTTAAATTACTGTTATTATCTTATGTAAATTAATCTTTATATTTTAAGTTATTTTGACCTTTGGTGCCTGTTATTTAATTTAATTATTTTTGAAGGAGTCCTGAATTGCTATAATAAGGTTTTTTCATTTATTTAAAATAGACTTTTATTACTTAAAATATTTAAATTTTCCTTAACAGTTAGGCCTTTTTGTTTTTTGTTATTTATTTATTTTAATTTTTTATCTTAACTTATTATTTTTATTTTATCTAACTCAGAAATAAATTCCAAACATGTACACAGAGGCTTTTGTATTTTATGGAAAACATTACGATTTGCATACAAATGTGAGGATAATAAATAAACTACAACAAAGTTTAGAGTTCGACAAAATAAAGTCAACGAAAAAATCACATTTACCAAGAAATCAAAGACACATTAAAATTGAAACTTATATTTGCTTATAAATGTTTATTGACCCCAAAGTGCTAGATGTAGTCAAGTTACTAAAATTATATCAATCGTACTGACAGAAACAAAGAGAAGGTTACACGGCTACTTGTCAGAAAAGTCGATAAGCATAAATAAAGACCAAAACTAGGCTAAAAGCTGTCATCTGTTCAAAAAGTGTTTAGCCCTTATTAATTTCACAAAAATCAGAAAGCTGAAGTTAGTCCTCTAATTTAAAGTATATGGAGAATACAATATATCTTACAAATATTACGAGCAGCTTTTTATTTTCTAAAATTTTAAGTGTTTGGAATGGGTTTTAATTGAGATACGAATATTTAAAAAAATAATATTTAAGTTATATTTATAAACAAACGAAATTGATGCATAACAGGGCACGTAACTTTTACGCTTTTTATACCTGTTAGATACTTTGAGAAAATTATTGTAAGTGATATGAAACACACCCTTGCTGCTGAGTTTCCAGTTAACGGTAAAATTAAAGCTATTCTCTATTTATTAGGTAGTTATCTTGTTGTTTGCTAACATGACCTGACATTTTAAAAGAAACTTACTTATCAGAATGTATTTCGCGGGAAATATTATGTGACCTATATTTGTATACCGTTATCTAGGGGCTGCTACCCCTTGAGATACATAAACACACCTAAGAGCAATAAAACACAAATTCGTTCAATTTCGCCATTTAGGAATAGAATTTTGTAAGACACTACGTTTTGTTCAAATAATATCAAAATGTTTAATTGATTTTATAAATATCGCAAATATTTTGTTTTCACAGTTCATCATTAATTGTTTGCAGTTATTTATATAATACGTTTAATTGATAAAATATGCTTTATGTTGTTTAATATCTCAAAATATGTTTCGGGATCGCATAGTCGTTAAAAGTAGACTCTAAATCTAATAATTAAGATTTTTGTGTTCTAATATAAAATCAATTAAAATTCTGCACAAATCCTTTATGTTTGTGGGATCCTACATAGAGTGATTTGTTTGTTTGCCTAAAATTATAATCTGTAGTTGTCTTGTTGTTGCTTTGTATCATACGTCTACACTGCGAATTGGTATAAGGGTAGCTATTTTAAGACCGTGAGTATAAAATTATAAATTGTTTAAATTGAGTTTTGTCCCAGAGGACCCGCTCCTTATTTGAAAATCAATAGTTGCTTCCTGTTCGTCTAAAAATAAATCAAGATTGAAAACAATTGAATCAAAGAATTTTTATCATATTAGAATGTACATAAAAATATTCTCAATATATATTTGGTGTTGCATAATAAATATTTTCGGAGTCAAGTAATTGAAATCTGCATGATATATATTATAAGAAGCCTATTTAGGAATATATTAAACAAAAATTCACTTAAATACATACAATTTTAGCTGTACTTCTAATGGCCTCCAGCACTGGCTCAATTTAAAACCAATCAGCTGTCAACAAAGATAAATTATTGGATGTATTGGCTAAAACGCAAGAAAGTTTCTAGCCCATTTACCACAAAGCATTAGGAAATTGGGTTAGGCTTTGGATCTTATTGCTATAGTTAAAGATTAGCAGTCTGCAATTATTTATTTATTCGAGATAAATCAAACCTTTCAGGCCGTCATTTTAACTTGCAGTACATGTATCACATTTATAACAATGTTGGTTTAACAAGTAAACTAGGATTACGTAAAGAGGCATTCAGGGATGAGGTTGACGCTGCATTCACTAGTCAGTGCTGTTCGTGTTTTATGAAAAACTACTCAACACTTAAACATACACAAAAACATGTTATAAAAATCTATTTTGTAGAGATTCCATACTCAAATACGTATTATTGTTACACGGCAGTTTTAAGAGGAATAAACCCAAGAGAAGCTGTATAAAACACGGTAAAGCTTTTACGTTACTGACTATTAAAATATTTGCTGTAAACGTTATTTTATTTCTAATTTCTCCTTTTAAAGGAAAATTTATTCTTTGACCACATAAAGAACTTGTTTAAGCGCTCGCTACATCTTTCAATATAATCCTATATATCAGTTTATAGGAGCTTTAGATTTTTGAAAATTTTCATTTCGTTTCCTTTATCAAGCTTGCTGAAAAAATTTTAAAGAACCTTCCATTGCTCTTGATTCCAAGATAAATAAATTTAACTGTAGTATTATTCAGGTGTAGCGTTCTACTTCAACATCAGTTAACTAGATTAAAAATGTATTACTTACGTTATTAAAAGAAAATTTGGTTTGAGATTTCCTTAATTAAACTTGCTACCATAATTCCACAATTAATATTAAACATAACTGAAGTTACATGAAACTCAAAGAACAACAAATGCATTCAATTTTAATTCACAATTCCGACTTCCAAACTTCTTCTAACTTTACGAACTCGTAGAAACTGGGCGTATGTACTTGAATTTGCAACAAAGATCGACAAAAAAAATTATTATAACGTAAAAAATTATATACACCTATTAAGTTTAAAATAAGATCGCGAAAACGCGATATTGAAGCTACGGGAAGTGTTAAGGTCGCGATACACTTTGATCTCGCGGTACGGATTTTACCGTCCCTAGTTTTGTTTAGTTCTGCGCTTGCGTCCGCCCTAAATCGATGGACCCATCCCTTTATGATAGCGCACAAAATATATTTTTCTTTTTTATAGCTTTAATAAAACACTCTGTATATAGTTGTGACAATTAAACATTTGCGACCAAATAGGCAAATAATTCGCCAAAACATACTTCCTAGTCTGAGCCGCTAGTATAAAATCACAAATTCAACCTTTGGAATTAAAATACAAACTAAGGGCTATTTATTGTTCAAAAGAATTCCGTCGTAATCCTTACAAGGTACCTATTAAGGATTCAATAGTAACATTACCTTATATAATATTATTTTAAAATTAAACTGTAATGTTTGCTTTAAAATATAAATCGACATAAAAGACTTGATAACGCATTCTTTATACGTAATATAAATGCGCTAAATACTCAAGTTGCAATTCCGCCAATTTCATTTGGTAGTTTTCTGTTCTGCCACTTTAATCTCAAGTATTTGTAAAGGCGCCACCTTTTCATAACAGCAGTATGCTTACGTAATATTTAAGATTCCGTAGCTTAAATTTTGACACAGGTATGCCTGTTTAACTAAAATATGCAATTTAAGATGTTTACAAATTAGTATACATGTATAACATACTTATTTACAAGGTTACCTAAGTTAAACAAATAACATATTTTCCTGTATATTTTAGAGCTCCACAACTCAGTGAGTCATAAAATATCATGACAGACTTTGTAGTGCAATAAAAATATTTACAATGAAGGTGGTCTTATATAGAAAACAAAGAACACTGCTGAAACCGATAAATACCCATACTAGAAGATAAAATAACCAAATTGAATTTTGTTCAGAAATAGGCACCTTCTGTTAACTGTAAATTAATTATAAGATGAAGTAAACAAGATATCGTCAAAAAATAAATAAAGTTTTCTGAATTTATTGTCTCAGAAAAACGTTTTTAAAGTTGACTACATAATTATTGTATATTTTTAACCCTTGAAAGACGTATAACCCGCTTTTATGAATCTCACGTAATGCATTCATTAAACGTAACACCGTCTTAATGCAAAAGCCGATTATACGTACTTTAGATCGATTTTATCAATATTAGCAGGTTCTCTCTTAAAGTGATGGCAAAATTTACAATTTACTTAATTTTTATTCAAAACACCTAAATTTTTTAAATTGCCTAATGTTTTATGTCTTGCGTTAATATAAGTCGCCGAATTTCAAAGTGCAATTATTTAAAAATGATAGACAGAAATTTTTATTACTTTAAATCAAAATACAAACATAGATTTTATCTAATTTCAAGTTTAAAATATATTTACTCCAAACATTTGGAATTTAAGCGGAAGGGTTGATTTATAATTGAGTGATCTCAATAATCGTTTACAACGACTATTGACACTTAGTCATTTATCTATAACAAATTGTTGTTTTTAAGATAAGGTCAGGAGCTTTCAATTTGCAATGAAGAACAATACTTATATGAATATCAATTTATTGCATTATCTTATTACGACTTTTAGCATCATAAATAAAGTTCTATATTAATGTCTAATAAAGTAACTGTCATTTTACCGATCGAAACTGACAAGCCAACACGCTTTCATGTGAGATAAAATACTTAACACATAGTTAATATTCAGTTTCCACGACCTAAACTTTATAAGGAGAGTTTTGGAGCTTCATGATAATTTTAAGATTTATTTTGGGGTCACTAGAGAATACTAGTGTAGTAATTAGATCAAAATGATATAACATTCCGTTTTTTGTATGGCTTAAGGTTGGTGAGTTTCGATCATTAATGTATTAGTTTAATATTTTACTTGCTGAATAACAGCAAATTTAATAATGACACACTTTTATTTTATTCATTAGAACTTCTGGCGTGACACTACGTTCGATGGAGCTTAGCGATCGAAGCATGTCCGTTCGTTCTTTTTAGCTACAGATTGGAAACCATCAAGGTGGTCGAATAAATGATTCTCAAATATTTGTACGAAATAAATGAAATAAGTCTGCAAAATATAAGTAATACATTATTAATTGACAACATAATGTCTTCTTATAATTTTCAAGAAAGCAAGGACAATATTATACGTTTCAATTTATAGTTTGCATTACTTCGGTTATGTAAAAGTATATTGCAATTAATTCTACGTTTAATTTTTGGTGTGAGCTCAAAATTATATTATTATCCTTAGAAAAACTTCGTAGGAGTTTCCAAGATGCTTCGTCTGCTCAAGTAACGACATTGTAGAGTTATTTTGTATAACCTTGTACCGATTATAGAATAAATGCTTCGATTAAGAGACGTTCCCAGAGAACTGTGCTTTACTAAAGCTTAGTAACAAATGATGTTTAATAAATAACTGAAGAATCAAACCAAAATAATTATTATTATATCTATATTAGCTTACAGAATTAAAAATCAAATAAATTTAATTAAAATTCTAATGACATCGTAAGGAAGTGTAAGAATCCTAGATCCTTTAAAAGCAGTTGAATTGTTGAACAGTTTGTTGGAAAACGCGCCCATAGTCATTATTATTTTACTTTAAACTCAACTATTCCAGTTTTAACTATTACTTTTAGTACTCTGATGTTTCAGCAAAACACCACAGCATAGGAATTCATGAATATTCGGGGAGGATACAACATTTATGGAAGTTATAATTAAGATTGTAAGGGTATAAATATAATCTATCAATCCTGAATTGCATATTTCAATTGATTGTAAAATAAACTATTAAATTTATTATTTGTTTGTTATTGTTTCCTTTCCTATAGTAATTTTCAGATCAAACTAATCAGCATAGAATAAAAAAGACGAATTCAAATGATACAGTCTTACCTAAAAATATTTAGGATTTTGAATTTGTCCTTGTTACAAATTCTGGCGCCAATTATAAATAGGCTGAAGGATTGGCCTTAGACCTTTAAATTACAAACGGTTGCGAACGCATGATAATCCTCTATGAAAGATTCTAGCCGAGGAATGATGGATCTTATGAAACAGTGCTATTCTGTTTTAAGACAGTAAAACAATTCTTCGTTACAATATAACGAAATTGTTGCTTTTACGTATATGTATAGACCATCTTAATCATAATTAGATCTCATAGAAATTCTTATCGTTTTTTTCAAGCTATATTACCCTGTTGGGCCTATGACACATTTTACATCCGGTTAGGATATAATAGAAAGAAAATAATTCTCCGATATTCTATTTAAACGAAATTTTGAATTGTTAATAAAATTAGTATACATGGATTTAATTTCGGATGTTCAGGAACGCTGGTTTCTCAATTTAGGGAACTAATGGTTGTGCAAATAATATTCGCGTATATGTGGTATTGGACACCCTACCTTTCTTAACATTTCGTATCTATATGGTATGATCAAAACATAACACCGTGAGAGTTGATTATTTTAAATTTCTATTATTTACCAACGCAAATATTTCACTTCCTTTGTTAGTACTTATGTGTATTTCATTAAAATGAACAAGCGAGTTATAGAAAACTAATTATTTAAAAATGTATTAAATCAAAATCTACCTACGGAGTTAGACCTCTCAAAACTGAAAAAACAACTAGAAAAAGCCTTAAAAACTTTTAAACATATAATATCTAGATATTATTTATACGCCATTTTGGTAAAATACGCTGGCACATATTTCTTCGCCAATATAGGATGGTACAGTTTCAAAAACCTAACATGATTAATATAGAAACAAGAATCCTCAATGGCTTCAAGTAAAAAAATCGCTTGATTATTCTTAGGATAACACCGGTTTGCCTGAAGCTATGCTTTCAAAATTAATTGAATAATGAAAAATACTATAGAGTTTGATCTATGTTTTCTAAGCAGTTAAATTTTTGCATTTTCATGGGAGTAAAAATATCTTTTTCATACCGTCATAAAATATGTTTAGTTTATAAAGTGAGACCGTTTAAATTTTCAACTAGAGCAAGCTACGAACCTTTGTTGAATACTTTCACCACGGCTATGGAAATTTAAACAATCACACTTTACCATATGGGAGCTTCAAATTACTTTAGTACCCTCATTCAGTGAACCAGGAGATAAACAAAAGTAGTTAAAATTGAATATTTTGGAAAAGGTTCAAGGTGCTTTATCATAGCGGCTGGAAAACTATCCCCTCCTAGGGAGGTACCAGGGGCCTTCCGTATATTTTAAATATAAGACTAGATACTCTATTGCGCAATTTTGTAGTCGTGAAACAAAGTTATCTTCGATTAAGTACTGTTTACTTCCTGTAAAGCTAAATGAAATATAGATAATGTTATGTTTTTGATCAACATTTTCGGTGTGTTTGTGTTGTTTGTTGTGTTTTGGGTGTTGGGTGTGTGCGTAGGTATAGAAGTGTGTAGGCTTGTGTGTGGGAACGTGCGTGCGTACGTGTGTGCGTGCGTTCGTGTATGCGTCATGCGTGTGTGCGCGTGTGTATCTGCGAGTGCTCACGTACCTGTGTAGGTGTGTCAATGCGTGTATCAATGTGTGTGCGTGTGCATGTGCGTGTGTGTGTATGTGTGTATATGCGTGCGCGCGCGCGCGTGCGTGTTTGTGGGTGTTATAAAATTTGAAAATCATTGGGCCAATTTATAACCTTTTAAAATAAACGTTTGTTATAATAATTAGTTATGATGGTATGGACATCAATTTATAAGCTAAAATTAAAACTGAGTCAATTTCTAATAAATTGAAATATGTTGACTAAAGCCGAATGTAAATGTTTTAAAAGGTAACCTTGGATCGTATAGCAGAAGTAACATGGAAGGGTCTCCGAAAGCTCAGATATTCTCAGGTAGCGGCAAGTGCGTAGATATAAAGTCTAGCAGCAGATTACGATGTATGAGCGCCTGAGATCTTGAATAATTATTGATAAGTAATTAACAGAGTAATATTCTTACTAGAATTTAATAGTTAGTTACTTTTGAAGGAATTAAGGCTAAGATAATTATTATTGTATCAGACATAATCAGATCAAAATAAACATATAACAATATAATTATGACAGGAATCGAAATACATGTTTTTGACTTTAAATAGAAATTTAAGAAATAAATAGATTGAGCGTTTCCCAGAAGCAACCACCAAGGCTCCAGATGTTATGTCCTTGATAGGTAGTAGTAATTAGACCTGGTCCACCAGTTGGACGTAGTTGATAACTGTCGTTATAGGAGACTTCGAAGTCAGATGTAAAATAATAGAAACTCTAATTGGGGTTTCCCTGATCTAATCACTCAATCAATTGCAAGATAAACGGCGTTATAGGTGAAGTCTACAAAGGCGAGCGAATTATGAATTTAAGATTTTAGTTATATAACAATTGTTCAACAAGACAAAAATGTAACAGTAAGTTATATTAATTAAATATTTTTTAAAATTTCTAAGCCGAAAGTTAAGATTAATAAAATAATAAACCGATTTGGAAACACAGTTGCTGGGTAAACATGTGACAAGTAGAGTTGGTAAATAAACGAAATATAATTAATAATTCGTGACCAGGTTTAGTGTTCAAAATATCGAAGGGAACTTTCATAACAAATTAATTTAAATGCACCTTGCTAATGCACCCAACAGAAATAATTAAGACAACGTCTTATCAATAATAATCAATAATAATCATGAAACATAATTCAAAACAACACGGTGCTGAATAGGTGCACGAGCAAGGACAAATTCAACAAGCCATAACAACCTTGAAGATATTGACGCAGATGTTAAATAAAATTTCTAAAATTTACTTAAACATGGCACATTCGCTAGTAATATATTTAATAGATACGACCAATCTCTACTTCTACTTGCCTCAGTGCTTGCTTGTTATACTAGCACCCACCCAAAATGTAGAGATCCTAGTACTAACATCTAAAACATGAAAACATAAAAATTATAATTTTACCCAAAAATCCCAGAAAAAAACAAAGATGTCAGCCTTCAAGCGAACTGTTACTAATGCCCCTTCTTACAATAGTACATTGTTTAAATATTAATAAACTGTTAGTAATTAAATTTTTATAATCAATCTTAGATGTAAAAGTTAGTATTTTAACGAAAATTATATTTTAATATACAAAGAAGAATCAGTAACGTCATGGTTTGAAGTTTGAGTCGAGACTGACTGTGAAATCTAATATTACATTCTTTTCTCCTTTCTCCGCCTGCTTGTGTGGTATTGTTAAATAAGATTGTATTTATTTAGGTTTAGTTATTTGAGAATTTAAAACTAATAAATTAATTATTTCGTTTTCTGTGATTATTAATTGTTTAACTGAATAAAGGAATGTACACTATGCACCATAAGTTGTATGTTTGCTAAATTGAAGAAAATAGATTGAAATTAAATTAAAAATAGAAAATCACACACAGGGTGTTACAAATGAATTTCCTCCAAATAAATTTTGCTAATTATATAACAACCGTTACAGTATGTGTGTACGGGTTCAAAATCATAATGGTTTGGCCTGGACAATATTTTACCCTAATGACTTTCATTTATTACACGAGCCTCAATAAATTTTATTATTATATACAATTTTTGTTTAAATTAATAATAAAAAGCAAATAGTTTTGAGAAAGATTACGTTCTAAACAAAATGAAATTAACTATAACAGAAGGATCAGGATAGGGTAGCCACTTATAAATCTTGCACGGGGATATCTGTTTATGATCCCTATGCTAAAATTACAGTTAATACATTGGTGAAATCAACAAAGTGCTTGATATTTAGTGCACGTGATAAGTTTTTACGCCAAAATTTTGGCCCTCTTTAGATTTCCCGATCTAGAGTGCAAGATATTAATAATTACTTTAAAGGAAATGCTAATCGCCGAGCTTTAAGGAAAATTGCGAAACAAAATCGACGATAAAGTTCTTGAAATATTAGTGCAACGGGAAACGATAGAAAAACAAATTTGGTTATCTGCAATTATAAAGCAAACAACAACTAGGATACAAGTTTTATAATGCAATATTTTGGGATTTCGCTGGTAAAATACATTAGAACTTTATTTGTTTCACTAGGCCAAAGTTTGCGTGGAATATTGCAGGAAACTCTTATTACATACTTCTATCGAAACATACCAGACAGACTGCTTGGTTAAAACAGTGAAATTTCCTGCACGCGTTATGGTTTGGGGATTTATGACTGGAAGACGAACAGGAAAGCTACATTTTATAACTGCCGCTATCAACGCTGATAAATACAGTTCCATTTTTCAACAGGACGATGACCCGCACCATATGGCATCCTGATTCGAAAATCATAGTAATCCTACAAGAAGGTGAACTTCAAATAGTCCGAATCTGTCGCTAATTTAATGCCTTTAGCATGCTGCGTAAGAATCCAACAAGCTAAATAAAGGAATTAAAACTAAAATTGCTACAGTTATGGGATAATATTGAATCTGATGGGTTCCAAAGCTAGTAGATACAATTCCTAGCTGAATTAAAACTTATGGTTAACAAAGGAGGTGCCATGTAATATTAAAATACTAGCTGAGCTATTCATATTTGCCTACTATAGTTAATTTTTATTTAGTTTAAAACCTAATTGTGCTCGAAACAGTTTTTTTTGTTTAATTTGCGCTAAAGTTGTGTACTTTACAGCAATAATAACATTTTTGTAAAAATACAATATTTATTGAGATTTACGCAACAAATCAGATGTAGATTGCGCTATAATATTGTTTTGTCCGAACTATTGTGATTTTGGGCTCCTATACGGGTATATTTGCATGTAGTTAATATATCTCTAGTACTAAACGTTGAAGAAAAGCAAAAGTATAAATTTAAATGTATTTGTATGTATGATTTAGTTAAAATCGAATGCTGCAAATGCCACTTAATACCTGCTTTTTTAGGTGTTTCGCAATTTTCTCGAAAACAGCTCAAACTATGTTTTAGAATCTTGCCGTTTTTCCGAGACCTAAAATATTTTTTGCGTCAATGAGTCAGTTCTGCTGTTGAAGTAAGTTATCAAGCAAAACCTTCGCAGTTGGGCAGCTTATTGCCAGGTGGACTAAATGATAAAGGAAGCGTTGCTATTATCGTTTCCAGATTAAATATAAACGAGGTATTGGTAGGAATTGAACTGGAATTTCAGAACGGCTTTTATAACTCAAAGTTTGGGTAAAAGTCACAATATTTTTGGGCGCGACCTTATCTTTTACGACATGCGATACCGGTCATAGACTGAGGAGACTTCTGATACGGACAATGAACTCCAATCGTGAATGAAAGGGTGATAATCGGGAGCCTTACTATGTACTTGGTTTCTTACACGCCACTGGAGAATTTGTTTCATAATTATTATTGTAAAACTTATAATTTATTCGCATACCTAGTTATTTAAACCTTTTACATTCCTGAAAGGAAATATAATGCTATATTATGTTCCTAAAACTAAAGGTATTTAAAATAAGAAGATTTGGATTCGGCTTAGATAAACAATTATAATCACATAAAATAATATTTACATGTCTTTTCTAATAAAGTTCGTGACTAACCTAACTGTAGTAAAAGAACTAAATTAAAGAATTGAAAAAAATATAGGGATCTCCAAACAAAAACTAAATGCTTAAATACCGTAATCTTAATTAATTAGCTAACAAGAATAAGTATTGGCCCCTTTTTGTGACTGAAGGTGGCCCTAACATTACTTCTGTTATTAAGTTTAGTTTAAATAATCAAGGCTCAAAAACATTGAGGCGTAATGTTCAAATCTTGCTTGATGCGAACAACTTCCCTAATAAATTAAAAAGGTAGTTTTAATATTACTTCAGTACCTCAGTTAGTAATAGTGTTGGCAACCCGGTTCCAGGATTTTATTGTATAGGAAATACTTCTCCCGACGTGCAACGGCCCCTTTTTGAGTTCTAAGGACGGGATAACGAATTTCTCGACCATGGTCAATAGATTGGCAGAAGCGCCTACGATCCTAAACCCTTTTTGGTTTTTGATCCACGATGAACACAAAATAAACGGGTAACTAAATCGAAGCTATTATTCTAGAACAGCCACTACACGTCACTGCTAACCGTACATGTACCTTAGATGGTCGGTACTCTATTCTCTATGTTCGAAGCAAGCTCTCTTTAACCTTCGAATTCTCGGAGAACGGGGGGGGGGGG
>JAHWXV010467038.1:0-13601 GCA_024586415.1 Phrixothrix hirtus | reverse complement strand
ACTCCCGTATTTAAGAATATAGAGAAAATGCGTAGAATTTTTAGGAATTCTTTTTAAATCGCGTTTCGCGTTATTCTATCGGATCGTATAAACGTTACAGTTTGTTTTAATCTTTTTTTTAAATACTTCATTATCTGATGATGAAACTTTTAGTTGGCGGAGGTAATCTACTGTGCCCAACAATATTCCTAAAATATCTGGAAATGGCCATACATAGTCCAATAAATATCTCTAGTAGTGTAATTGCAAATATTTTTCTATAGTACATAATTGACCAGAAGAATTTATATGCTCTTCAGAAGCACTTAGTACTGGATCTAAGAATTGATGAACTTAAAACATAAATAGATATTTCAATAGTAATAGGAATGCATCCATTACTTAGTATATGTGTCTTTATTGGAACAACGGTGACAATTTTTGGGTTTTGCGGATTAAAAATGTAATGTATTTCAAGCGATTTTTAAAAATAACGCGTTCCTTACAATTGAACGATAATAACCTCTATGTCTAAAAAATGAAAACATAAGCGCATGTTGTATATAAGGTTTGATCATGTAAGAAAATCTTATACAACATGCGCTTATGTTCTCCTTTTTTGATCATAGAGGTATTATCGTTCAATTGTAAGGAACGCATTATTTTTAAAAATCGCTTGATCATGTAAGCAAACAGGTAAAATTATTAATTCATCCTTCAATATTTCCTTCGACAGATGAATCTATAATGAGATACGAAGGACGCGGTACACTGAAGCAGTACATGCCCGTGAAACCTATCAATCATTGTTTCCAGGTGTGGGCCATAACATGTGCTCTAACAGATTACTGCTTGTATATATCATTATATGAAGGTGATGAGATCTGATCAGATAAAAGCACTTAAATACAAGAAAGATTTGTACATAAATTAGGGTCAATTTTTAGTAGAAAATGGCTGTTGGCTATTTTTTGATAGTTTTTCTTTCATACCGCTTGTTAAATTACTTTTCCAAAAGAAGACTTCCTGTTAAACTACAATACGTCAAACAAGAAAGTTTTTTCCAAAGAATGACATCGAAGTCAAAAAATCTGGTGTGAAATAACACACGACTTCCTCTTACGCATATACATATTCAAATAGTATCTACAAATGATTAACTTATTATTTACGTTTATTTTAGAAACGACAATAGTAACGGACATCCTTCTAAGTTACTGGATAGGCGAAATGCTGCTCCGGAAATTTTATCTGATAACATGCTTCAACGCATTTTTTCATAAGAACTGCTAAGTTCACATAAAGGAGAATTAAATGCATACTAACTGTAGCATATTTTAAAGAAAATATTATAGCTGTTCTTGAGAAAATCGCAAAAAAACTTAAAAATCGCAAGAATAAAGTGGCACTTCCGGTCATTACATTTTAAATGTGCAGAATTTAAAAAACTTAAATATAGAATTAAAATAAATGGTTACAACCGATTTCGCGAAAATCTCGAAGAACCAAACAATGACAAGGAGAATAAAGTGGCATTTCTGGTTATTCGATTTTAACTAAATTGTTGGCGTTTCATGTAAAGAAGACAAAAAATATAAATATTAAATTTAAAAAAAATCTTTAGAACCGATTTCGAGAAAATCTCGAAAACTCAAAAAATGACAAGGGTAAAGTGGTACTTCCAGTTATTGGATTCTAATGAAGCTATTGCAGTCGGGTGCGAGGCTGGATACAAACTTAAATATAAAATTATGTTTATCTACGCACACGCACGCGCACGCGCACACACACTCGCACACGCTCACGCACACCCACACGCACACGCACATGCATAAGCACACGCACACGTACACGCACACGTACATGCACACGCAAACGATGCCCCATTTCAAAGTCATACTCTTATAGCCGTTAAATCCGTATTGCTATATGGCCTTCTGGATTCTTAGACTGTAGGAGCCATTTCAATGCTGCATACTAAGTTTTCAATAAGAAATTTAGTTGGTAAATTTATTTGTAAGTGTCTAACGGCCTTTATCATCGCTAGCAACTCTTTGTGCGTAACTGAATAATTTCTCTCAGGTTTGGACAATACTTTACTGAAATATCCAATTACTCGTTGTTGCCCGTCTTGAATTTGCGATAGCACTGCACCGATGCCAATGCATCGGTTTCTAAGATAAATTTTCCCTATATTCTAGGGTAACTGAGTGAGTATAGGTGCCGTTAATAGTGCTTGTTTAAGTATCTTGAATGACTCCTGGCAGCTATTGCTCCATAAATATGGCTAGTCCTCTTCAATAAGTTCTATAAGTGATCTTGAATGTCTGAAAATCCACGTACAAGTCGACGATAGTAAGTGAATAATCCCAAGTAGCTCCGTAATTCATGTTTATCTTTCAGTTGTGGCCATTCTCGTACCAACTTCATTTTCTCTGGGTCAGCTGACATACCTTCTTCAGAGATCACATGATTCAATTATGTCACTCTGTTTTGAAACAAGTTGCATTTTCTCGAACGAAGTTGTAGATGTGCCCTTCGTAGTCTTTGAAACACCTATTCAAAATTTTGCAGGTGTTCGTCGAAAGTCTTTCCAATAACTCTGCCTTCGTCCAAGTTACTAAACATGTTTGCCAAGACAATTTTCTCAGGATCTCAAACGTCTCTGGTGCATTGCACAAGGCAAAATCACCACGGTGAACTGCTAAAGATAAGATCCAATGGAGAATTCTGTTCTTTCTCGGTGTTTAGCCTCCATAACGACTTGCCAATATCCACTTTTCACGTCTAAAGTGGAAAATCATTTGGAAGCAGAAAACGTATCTAAAGTGTCGTCAATTCTGGGTTCAAGGTAGCTGTTCTTCTTGATCACATTGTTCAAACGACGGTAACCTACACATAATCAAGTGCTATCATGTTTCTTCTTAAACAGGCAACTAGCGATGCCTAAGTTCCATTAAATGGCTCTATTAGTCCTTCACGCTCAACGTCCTTGATTATCTGTTCAGCTTCCTCTCGTTTGGATAAAGATAGCGTCCTTAGTCGTTAGCGAATTGGTTGTGCATTACCGGTATTTATTTTGTGCGTCACAACATTTGTTCTTCCTTTCAATCCGTCATATATGGCAAATATGTCAGCATATCGTTAGATCAATTAGCTAGATTTATTTTTTTGCTCATGGGTTAAACGGTTGTTCAAGGATTCGAGTGTGGCATGCAGCTTGGTTAAATTTTTTTCGATCAGACCTTCTCACTAGTTTTCTTGCAGTAAGATAGGCGTGCAAATTCCTAATTCGGTGCCCTTATTTAGCATTATTTGGAAGGTATTGGCATTCATCAAGCAAACAGGTGTTGTTTCCTTGGACTTGATCAATGCTCTTCCAGATAGAATGCCACTACCAATATTTATGTTTCTGGTTTCTAGGATTGTTACCCATCCTATCCGGAAGTCTCCATCTGGTTGACCTATAACTAGTGTTTCACTGCTTGGCGGTAATGTCAATTGTTCTGTTAAGATTATTTTTATTACATGATCATCTCTTTGGTTAATTGGTATCTCTTCATCAGCAACTCGTATGATGTGGTTCTTCAAGTCTAAGGCGAAGTCAAACTGCCCAATATGACAAGTTCTTCAATATCAGATACTAGCACCCGATGTGTACACTTCTTACAACCGATCGCAATATCTGTAATAACTTCACCATAAACAGTTGCGCGGTTTCCAGTAACTGTGCATAATCGTATCTGTGAAGGCAGTAACCTTCTATTCTCAACAATTTTGTTTTCACTATAGTCTTCGAAGCATTTGGGAATTTCATCCTATGATTGTTCCATTAATGTAAAGACCATCTGGTTAACGTTTTAACGGTGTTACTTGGCTGATGACTGCAGGGACGTGGCTAGCAGAGGTCGATATTCGTCCCATCACATTGATCCTTTCTAGATTTCCTGGTGTTTTGTATTATCGGCGGGAATGGCCATAGCCTCTTCACAATTTTTCTGTACATGACTCCATTTACCGTACTTCCAGCATCGTAGTTTATGTCCTGTTGCTCTTTGGGTTCTAATTATTCTTAACAATGTTTCTTCTAAAGTCTCAGTACTAGTTTTATCTTTCTCAATGACTCGCATGAACCAATGCACTAGCAAGGTCACGTGGACGAGCTGATATAAGTGCCTGTTGTGTGGTGGATCCTGAAGACTGTCTACAAATGTTTGAACTCAAATTTGTTCAATAAAACTTTCTGGGCGCGTTGGGTATGCTAATCTTACTAGCCACGCAATTTGAGTTTCAAATTTATGAGGGTTCCCTCCAAGCTCCTGTGCACGATTCTTAAGTGGGTGTAGTAGTCCTATTGCAAATGTTTATCTCCATATTGTATTTTCAATCGTGAAGCAGGGTAATCGAAGTTATTCTGTAGATCGTCCGATATTGTTTATAGAATGTCTAAAGCATCCACACGTAAAGCCATTATTAAGGCAGTTGCCTTTTCATCAATGGTCCATCCATTCGATTTTGCGACCGCCACGAATTGTTTATGGAAATTAGTCCAAGATGTCTTCCCATCGTACGTGGGTGCTTTAATGCATTTTTAATAGCAGGAAAGTGTTCAGCTTGCTGCAAATTCACTTGTGTTAATTGTTAATGAGGGTACTTCCTTCTTAGGCATGCTGACTTCTTTATTTACAGTAAGGAGAATAAAATTTTATGCAGATCGTCACACTTCTTAGGTTCTTTCTCATATTTTGTTGTAATCTCATTGGTAACATCTTCTATTCCTTTTGTTATTTTATTTTGACTTAATTTAATTTCTTCCTGTAATTTATTTTGATTTGTATTAAGGGATAACATTTCTTTTTTTAATTTGTTTGTAATTTCTTCTTTAATGCATTTTGGCTTGACTTAATTTATTTTGATTCAATTTCATTTCCTCTTTTAATTGGCTCGTAATTTCTTTATTTAATGCATTTTGGCCTAACTGTAGTTTATTTTGGTTTGAATTTAGTTTGATTGAATTCCGTTTTGTCTTGATTGGAATCAATTTTTTCTTGTAATTTAGTTTTATTGGATTTCATTTCTTCTTGATTGGAATACACTGTATCCTGAATTTTTTGCAACATTTCCATTAACGCCTCCATATTTTGTTTTTGGACGCTTCTTGTCACTGGTGTATAAAAATAATTAATACTAGTTGTTAATTAATAATAGTCTGTGAGTTTACACTTTTAATAGCAAATCCCCACCCGACACCAGTGGTAACTATACTAGTTAATTGTTTTAAAATGTTTACTTATATTTACTAATACTTCGATTATTTATATACACTTATTTATTTAAATATTTATTGCATAATACACTAACAATAAACGTTTATATTTCTATTTATGTATACAGTAACCAGCAACACAAGATTCTAATAAAAACTATAACCAAGGGAATTTAATCTGCTATTTACATAGATAACAAGAAGATCTAGAAATATAAGGAAGAGTCAAGAATAATGATGTAATAAATTACAATGCTATGACTCGTTGCTGACCTAACTAAATTGATGGATATCGGTTCCCGCAATGATTCATTTGATTACATCACCTATTTTATTATAAGGAATGTGCTAGATGGTTCTAGAACTTTCGATTAGGTTTTTTTATTGTTTCTAATTTTCGTTACAGTATTATTTCTCTTCTTGGTATTAATTTATTGGGCATTGAGTTCCACGTAGTTAACGTACTTCCCCTCATATTAAGGAACATCTGTGTACTTACACAAATGTATATTGAAATTTAGTGGATGGATTTAGATCATCATATGACTCTAACTGTGATTGATTATAAAAGTTCTAAAGAAGTCTAAAATTCTCTCCGTTACTAAAATAGAAATCTGCAGTTTAAAAGTTAAAGAGTAGTGGAAAAGCTTTAAATTTATTGCATTAAATTTTCCAATGCAATGGAGTAGGGAAGTAGCACTTTAGCAATTCTCAATTAGAGAAATTAAATTTAAAAAACGAATTATTAATGAATTTGCGTGCTTTACGTGTTATTACGTATTATTTATTGAATGGAATGAAATTACTGTAACATAATTATTAAATTTAAAGATCAGTAACCTTAATTGTAATCTATGGTATTACTAGTCGGCGTTAATTGACCAGGTTACTACCAAAAAGTTTAAATTCAGAACGTAAATACAAAAAATTTAGAAAACACGGCACAGTGATTATTTCTCATGACTAACCAATTGGTCTTCAATAATCAACCTCTAATTGGGAAACGCATCAATAATAAATATACTTTAAGCATTCAATCTTTGTCCTTTTTAAAGTACTCTAAAAGGTCTGCTATATAATTCATTAAATTTGATTTAAATTACTATGTGGAGTTTTAATATCAATTTAATTATTTAATAGTAACCTCAATATATACTGCCTTTTGATTATAATTTTCCTTTAACATAATTAAATTTTTAACTGAAATGGTAGTACAAGTGAAACTGATTTTAGTAAAATAGTAGAAGAAACTCGGTCGAGGTTAAATGTTTAGTATTCTGAAAAGGATTTCAAACTTTCTGCTGTTGTTGAGCTTCCACTTTTCTCAAATGCAACTACGATCTATATAACTGAGGTTAAATAAATATTTGATACTGATATAAACTAAGTTTTCACTTTGATTCCTGTTGATTCCGTATTTAAGGAATCGGTTTCCACATTATGTATTCTAATCCTATTAAAATGGTAAAAAGTATTTATATGAAGCTTGATTCATACCAGAATAAGTTATGTTAGCAACGTGTCATATTTTCTTAAAAATGAAGTTATTTTGTGTTATATATGTATCAGTCATAAAAGTACTTCCGCTTCCCGCATAGAAAGGTTATAATATTAAAAGTAGTCGACATATAGCAGCGCGCACGCGAGATAGTTTACCAAATAACATTGTAATTCGGAATGTGGTTAAGCAAAATTAATCTTTTTAATCTAAGACGTCAATGAATAAGCGCCTAATATAAATGTTTCAAAATCTACTAGACCTATTACGGGTTGAGTAAACCACCCACGATGCTTTTGAAACCGTACACATTGAAGAAGTCCGGTATTGCTTCAAAATAAATTTATATATCTAACCTTAAACCACTCTCGCAATACTTTCCCAGTGTTATATAAAAGAGGACTGAATCACTGCTATTTCATACATATTACATGACCGTTCAATATCAACCGGTATATTATTTTATATACGAAGTACGATTTCCTCTTGTTCGTGATCTCACGTGGGAACCGTTTTCAGATCACTTTATTTTCTATTTTTAGACTTCCTCGTGCATAGAATACTAAATTCTATACACAGCCTCTTACTAATGAGGCGAACATTAAATGCCTAGACGGAAAAAACACAGTAATGCCAGGAAACACCTCAAAGATTTCATAGACACACATTGACGTAAATAAAATGATTTAAGATTCAACGAGTAAATACGGAAATTATATCAAGGTTTTGAAAGGAATATTTCCATATGTTTTACTATACACTTGTAGAAATTGAAATTATTTTAATTAAAGCATTGAAACTAATTTGATTTTCAAAATATGTTGTCATGTTATGTAATAATTATAAAAACTAAACGCCTACAACGAAAAACTGATTTTTAAAAATGTAATGAGTTTTAACTCATCTACATCTATAGAGCTCCACGTAATTAAATTCAAGTTTAAAATGGTGCATACATACATATGTATGTACAAATGTATGTATGTATACATTTATATTACACTAATTTAAATTTAAACGATTAAAACTTTGTCCTTCTACATCCGTATACATTCATGTCTGAAATAATAACATATTTTGAATATTATAAATTGGCCAGTTGTAATAGGTTGTTTATATAACAACTATGTCAATTTAGCTTCTAATTAGTTTGTTACTATAGCAATTGTAATGATCTTGTAATTCTAATCTTTAACCACACCTAAGTTGAGGCATTGACGTAAATATTAATAATAATTATATCTCTATATTCAGACAAACAATTCTATTCACATTAGTTGCCGTTTTTTGTAGAAATGGATTATATAGTTCCTTTTAATGGAAGCTGAAAGCTAAATTGGAAGCATTCTTTAATTGACTGAGGTTATAGAACGTTATTATGTAGACACTTAAAAATTAATGCGAACATTTTACTAATTAAAATTTACACGGTATATGCATATTTAGAAAAACTTTGTATTTTAATATGTCCCAAATATGACTAAAAATATTAAAAATCCTGTTCTAAAATGTCTAGATCAGCTATTAAATGCATAGCAGTTACGTAAATATTGGCGAATTAGGGAAGCCAATTCGATTTATAATGAAGATTATACTAAAAAAAGATACACTTAATCTGTGATAATCAAGAAATTAATTGACTGTAGTTTTAAATCTGACGTTTTTGGAATGCAATTAAATTTAACATGAACATCGTTCAAATAGAAGAGATTCCCCTACAATATATATATGCAATGATTTTCTATACAAGTAAACAAACACAAAGATACGTGACAAAGATTAAATTAAGAAAACGATTTCTTATTAGTAAATGTTTCATTGCAATGTATAATTAAACAAGGGAGCTAAATCAATATTAAAATTGCTGTGATAATTAATAATTACATGATTAAGGAAATCAACAAACAAGTTTGTATTTAACACTTCTAAGAAGGTTCATTTAAAACACAATTAAAATTAGAATTTTATAAATTAATACGTGATGAAATCAGATCTTAGCATTAAAGTTTATTTTATTAGCTAACCGGTTCTTAATTCTTTGCGATATCCTGACCAAAACGTTATTTTTATCCTTCACATGATGCACAATGTATCGCTTTATTTCTATAAAATAAAGGTCTTGTGCTGTAACAATCGAAATATACCAAACTACTTCAAATAAAACTAAAGTTTGAATTTAAATGTGTTAAATGTCTGTAAGATGGTGTGAAATTAGATAAAGAAAGTAAATTAAGGTTGGTGATTATTAGTGTGCGATAATGGAGTTATACGCATATTTATGTTAGTGCTATGTAATTACAATTCATGTAGTTTCTTTATTAATAAACGGTTTAGGAATAAAATATGTTAATAAATGTAATCTTTTAACAGTATCAGGGATTGTAATTCTCATACCGCTGAAGTAATCAGAAAAGGTGTTGCAGAAACGAATAAAACCACCTAGAAACCTAGAGGTGTACTAAAAAGAATCAAAAATGTGAAATCTGAATGAAAAGGATGCTCGAATTACTGATAATCATTTTTAATTATAACGGGCGTTCAAAAAGTTCTTCCGCAATCGGCGGTAAAGAATTGTGATTTGGAGTTACATGGCTTATATGAAAATACATACTCGAGTTACAGTGAATACCGAAAATGTATCCACCAACTTAAAGACACCTGGCCGTTTTTGTTTACGTACCTACCACTTTTTCAGTATAAAAAGGATCTTCATGGCACACGTGGATTATACGTACATAATCTTGTGTTTTGAGGTGAAGATGACTTATTTATAAAGAATTAGTCTAGTAGTGACATCAAAGAGACGTTGAAGGCCATGATACAATGTGGCGTATCCAACTCACACAACAAAATAAACACGATAAAATAGTATTACCCACCTGGCAAGCGCTTCACACCTCATGTTACTGTAGAGTGACTTTTTGAGCACACGTTATAAAACTACAAATTGGAATTCCGTACGTAAAACGCTACTTATCTTCATTTTTATCATTGTGATCTGATCGCTGAACCAGTTTCTTTTGGGACAGGTCATATTATAGATATTTAACTGTCTTAGTCAACGAGGATGCTGTTAATGACCAAAAATATGATATGAACGATCGCCTAAGTAGTGGGGTTCGTAAGTTAGGCGATCGAGTCGTGACGAACGTGGCAAGGACATTATCGATAATAAAAATTCTAAATTATGGTCGACCCCAAAGCAAAATACATTTTATATAGGTGTGATTAAGTCACGGCGTCGAATCTTAGCGACAAAAACAGCAACATAGCCGTAGCCTTTAGGTGTAATATTGATAAGAAGTATGGTATGTTACAATCAATTGTATTCTCCATACAATTTACAGTATGGGATAGAACATCATTTCATAGAGGATTAATTTGAAAGATTACTCAAAAATAACGTAGAGTGTTCGATATGAAATTTAGAACCTAATGGTTGTGATCTTAAACAACATTTTTTATCTTCACATCACAAAAGAGAAGCCCCGTTAAACATATAATTTCCAGATCGATTTTTTAACATCAGTTGGCTTGAACATAAAACAATATTTTCTAATTAGCGAGTTCTTACTACCACTAATTGATTACCGTCCTTTGGCTGCTATCACTAGCTGTTCATAGAGATAAGTGGTCGCTTGGATACTTTGTAACGGTCAAAACTCTGTATTCAGGTATTTTGCTTTTCATTTTTTGATAGCAAAGAAAATGTGTCTTCTGTGTCGTAAGATATAACTAGTTTTGAGATATAAAAGTAAAGTTTCATTAGTCATTTCAGTGCTTAGAGAATCTCCTGAAAACTTATAATTGCGAAATCGGGGTAAAATTTTGTTTTCATACTTCTGTCGTATTTTCTGTCGTAACGAGATCCATAATTAATTTCTGTTTTTTCTGGATTTATTTATAAGTTTTTAAATATATAACTTTTTAAATATATGTTTTTAAATATGTGTATTCGCTTATAATGCGAAAGTAAAAATTCGATAAATAAAAGAGTGAATTCAGTTATATTAAAAGTGTAAAACTAATTTGCGGTAAATAAAACTGGAAAACGAACTAACAGTGCAGGTGTAATAAAAAAGTTGACCGTAAAGGATAAAAAGACAGTTTATAAAATTTTTTATTACTAAATAATTTCTACAAATTAAATCGTAATAATTATGTAAATATCATATTAAAAATTTAGTGAATACACTTTATTCCGTTTTAGACTATTAAAAAACATTGTGAGCTTCTCAGATTTAAAAAAGTTTATTACGCCTTAGTGGAATCTCGATTGTCATATGGAATTTTGGGATGGGCAATAAATAGCTACTACAAAAAGTTGAAATCATTTAGAAATGTTTCATCCGCATTATTCTAAATAAAATAATACTACCTTATCTGTTTCTCTCTATAAGGTACCAAAATTATTACATCCACGGCAGTTGTTTATACTAATTTTAGGAATTTATACTTTTAAACACAAAAATATGCTTGAATTAATTGATCACAGCTATAATACTTGCTCAAAAAGGTTTGCTTATCAATTAAATCCATAGGACAAAAATGCTACAGCAACTTTGCATCCAGAATCTTTAACTTGTTACCTCAACAAATTAAAGAATCTCATAGCTTAAAATCTTTTAAAAAAGACTTAGAAGAATATTTATATAATACTAATTTAGAAATTATTCAAGGTTTTTTAAAATTTAAAACTTGATTATTAATAAAAATTATTTCAGTAATAGCTTCTAAGAATATTTATATATACTAATATGACATTATTCAAGGTTTCTTTAAGGTTTTAAACTATAGTATTAATACATAAATTTTGTTTTTGGGTTATCAGTGATTATTCAATTAATATTTCTCTAATATTAATTAAATTACTTACGACCCACGCACAGTCTATGACTTTGTAGGTTTATTATTATTGTAACAATATTAAATAATGTATTTTTTATTTTAATTCTGTTCCTACAATAAATATTATTATTATTATTATTATTATTATACGGGTGTCTCTAAAATATTTAGTCATAGCTTAACCATAGATTCCTGGAATCAAAATAAGGCGATTTAATCCAAATTACCATTGCTTCGCTAAACCGGCATTGAACATTAAATTTCTTTGAAAAAGTGTTTTGTTTTTAACAATAGAATGCGTTAGCTGATTTTAATAATTTTTCCTACGTTGTTCCTCTTGAGTATAAGACACAATTTGATATAACTTTGGACTTTACTGATACACTGAAATGGTACGAAAAAGGAATGTACCTTTTTTAAATCCGGAGGCTAAGGGCTTCCATATTTTTCATGTAAAGGTACACTTTAGTAACATTTTTTGTATTGTGATATTGTAACCTCACACGTAAGTGAGTTTTGAAAAACTATATTATTTTGTTAATGAATATAACTCAAGGTTAATTAAATTATCTATTAACATAATTAGTATGCAGCGGTTTCAGCCGAGTTTTATTCCTTAACGGAGAACATTTAGGGGTCGTGAATCTTGGGATATCACTAAAAAAAAATGGATGCCAACCAAGACAACTGACTGCTTGGATTTTAGTTAAAAGAGTAAGTAATAAATGCACGAGTTTGATAAATATGAAACAAAACAAAAATTGATTTATAATATAAATGTAGATTATTGGGTTTCTACAATAACAAAATACAATGTTACGTTCTTAGAGGACGCCCTGTATATTTTGTTTCCTTCTTTTGATATTTGACATTTATTTAGATTATGTATTATATTTACACACTTTATTACCAAAATTTTGTTTATTTTTATTAATTATACAAATATTTAAGCGATACACGAGTCGTTTAAGAATTTTTGGAAGGTCGCACAAATAAACACCAGTTCTATAACTTCTTACTTCCTATCCGCACACTAATTCAAAACATTCTCTGTTTCTGCCTTTAAAGGGCAAATTAATTAATTTTACTGACGACACCTTCTAATTTCGTCGTATTTTCTTCATTAGCAAGCAGTTCAGGATGCCAAGGTGTACCCGATCTGTTAGTATTCTATTCGTCAAGGATACTCCTCCAGACAATATGCTGTATCCTGGTGTTCAGGGACGGATTAATTCTATAGTAGAAGACAGCTTACTTATTCAGCCAGTTGGTTAAGCCACAGTCCCTCATAGAGCTCGTCTATAGCGGTCTATGTCCACCATTTGATGCTGAAGCTATGATGCTGCATTTCGCTTAATTGCTCGAAAACAGATCATATATCTTTAAATATCTTTTTATACGTATTTCGCATCCTTTATAATTCACAATGGTTCTACGATCTATTATCTATTGAAATCACTACTCACCTCATTGTTCACTTGCTACTTGCTGTGATGGAATAATCGATTTAGTAACCTCGAATGGCTCTCGTTACACAGTAGCCAACGCAAACGACGATAAATATAACAACTGATTTGGTTGGATTCAAGTTCCTTCTCACGTCGTAGTCCTTTTGAATATAACCAGTGGTATTATGAACTGTTGAAGATTATCTTACTTGTATAAATATTTTGTATTACTTTAAGATACTTTGCTTGTTATGAATTAATATTCCTATTTCATGATTTCGATTTATACATAAGTAAAATTATAGTTCCAGCGCTTCACGCATCGTTTTGCTTACATTTATTTAATTAGATACAGTTATTGTAAAGGTCAATTTCTTGTAGCCAATGAACTTTTTATCTAGCTAACGTGTGTATAAAAAGTTTTCTAATTAAAAGACCTATGGAAACAAAATGATGTATCTGTGTTTAATTCATACAGACATTTCCATTTTCATATTTGTCATGAGAACTACTTTTGACATCTGTCAAACTAATTTATTGTTGAAGTGTTAAAGAAGTTTAA
>JAHWXV010467013.1:0-11094 GCA_024586415.1 Phrixothrix hirtus | reverse complement strand
CTTTACATTTGTGCAAAATTTCACAACTTTATCATTAGAAATAAAAAAGTTATCGATTTTTGATCCGAAACAGACCTCGATTTTCCATAGTGCGACGGGGAACGAATTCCTAAAATGCAGATATGCGGCAATAAAGTTTTAAAACCCACAAATCGTGAAAAACTTAACAAGTTTCAATAAAAAGGATAGACATACTTGTGAATAAATACACACGATTGGTGAAGACAAGTTTTACAAAATTTGTTACCATGAATATAAGAGCCAGCATCACCAGAAATCGAGGTCTTATGGGCTCCAGTTTCGATCTACTAGGTAATCAAAGCAAGTATCCAGTGCAAGTGCCGCGTAAAAGCAGAAAGAATGATTAGCTGATAAAAAGTTCTCACAATCAAGTTCCAGGTAGGAGCCCGACTACATCATTCTTTAAAAATCCAAAAGGGGCAACTGACACGATCCATACCAAATTAATTTAAAGAACCTCAACAAATAAAATCTTTATGCGACCCAGATTCTATAAATCAACTAAATTAGATCATAGAAAACGCACACCATACGTAAGTGTTTTGTTACAGTATAAAATTTATATCAGTGAGTGAATTACTAAGTTTAATTTTTAAAATTTTATTTTTACATTTATTAAGAGTTTCACACTGAAAAACTATTTAAGTAAATAATTAACAGCCTGGTAATTAATTGTCAAATTACGGTTTTATTTAAATTTACTGAATATTTGTTTGATTATTAATAAACTATTTGTTTAAACTGGACCTGGTTTTTGCCCACAATTACATAAAAGAAATGTAAACAAAATACGATTAGGTAAATTCTTAATCCCTTTGCAAAGGTCATTGAAACTTTCTTAAGTACAAGTTGAAACTGCATGAAAATGAAGTTTTAAATCACTTAAATTAAATTTTGCTGCTTTGTTTATTTAGTAGCACCCTGACCATTATTTATGATAAGTACAATTACTACTTAAACGATATAGTAAACAGCGTTTTTGAGGAGAATATCTTGCGACAGGTAGGACATGCGAGTCATTTGTTGTTAGATCCTTCTCCATATTTCCAGAAAATGCAGTTGCGCATTTGTCTCGGCTTTACCATTTTACTTTTTAAAAAAGTTAATGGGATTTTCTTCTCTCGTAAGAAACTTCAAAATGGGTAAATGCAAAGTGTTTTCTCTTTAAGATAACTATCATTTGTTGCTATATAACAGTAGCATTGAAATTTTAGTTAAACCTAACTTACAAAAATTGTACAAAATCGTAGGTGACAAGAGCACTTCTTGTGATACACTTGTCCTGTTCATAGAATTTCATTTAATAATTTTTCTCTCATTGTGGACGTGAAAATTGTCCGATATTATAAAAGTAAATGAACTGAACAGCAGGCAACTCTTAAGAAGATTTGCAGCATGCAGTAGTCGAAACCCAACAAAGGCGCTTCACAGATATCAACTAAAGAACAGATGCGGGATTAAAAGCAAAACGGTTGGTCGTCCACCGGTAATAAACAATGCTGCCGTGGTCGTCATTGTCAGCTAATTAATTAACAGAAACAGTTTTATTTTGCCCAGAGGGCGCGACTTATTGGTCCTAAATAATCTGCTTACCTCTTTCTTCTATTAAACGATTACTCTTTATTAAATAAGCGCTTTGTTATGAACGAACACGACAATTAAAAATATAATTTATTAACGATTCAATAATAATTATCAAACATACAGGGTGTCCCCAAAAATAAGTCACATTCGGCAATATGTGGGTACTTTATGATTTGTAGAAGAAAATTTACTTATGAAATATTTTTCAAAAACCCATAGTTTTCGAAATATTAACAATTATAGTATTAAATCCAACCTTGCAGTGCGCGTCGCCTTGCCCTTGATGTGTATTACTCATCAGTATATCTAGAATTAGAAATATATGTTTGTTTCCAGAAGATAACGTTCAAAAAATTTAATTTACTTTCCTGACATATTTTAGAACAGTATTTCACAATTTCCGGTACACGAATCTAACATATATGGGAAAAGTTTAAAAATCATTTCTGCAAACCAAAATAAGTAAATAAGCGATGTACTCGTATTTTCCAGTTGTTCTTTTACTTACAATAGTAAATTTTACGGAATAACATTGTTACTGGTCGGCGTAAAAAGAGTAGGTTAGTTCAAAATGTTTCCATTGAACACGTTTCAAATTTTGAAATAAAATTTATTGTATTAATAATGTCTGACATTTAAAATAAACTAATTTAGAATCTAGTGTTTTGAACAAATAATTTTGGTAGTAAGCAATCGATATGTTTAAAAATTAAATGTTGTGGTGTAACGACCGACTTAGATTTTTTTTGTTATGTCAAAGAAAGTAAACAAGGTCAAAGAACTTCTAAAGGTCACATTACTATAATCATGTACCATATGTTTTTATAAGTGTATTAAATTCCAGAATGGTACTATCGTACCATTCATAATTCCTTTTAGATAGTGGAGAGAATTGTGTCAAGCACAAATTCTAAGAAAATTGTGCTCTACAGGTCATAAGGTAGCCACAGTTTACACCATGTCACTTATTTTTGCGATACCCTGTATAAAACACACAAGATAAGAAACATTTGCACAATGCAACTTATAAAATTTTTTTGGTTATATCCATTTTAAACAAGTATTCAACAATTACGAAATTTAATGAATGAACTTTTAAATATTTGTATCTGAGTATTAAAATTACAAAAGGTGTCTACAAAGATTATTGTTTACAATCTTCGTTGAACTACGTAAACTAAAATTAAAATTTTTGAATAAGAAAATGAAACTTCAATAAATGTCTTTCAATTTAACGTGAAACCACACGCGAATTTAATTGTTAATGATTAGTAAGTACCTTTAAATATAATTGGTTTCTTAACTGACCTTCGTTGCTTCTACAAGTAACGGATTATAAATCCTTCCAAGGCGATGCTGAAGAACTATTGTACCTCATCTTCGTGGTTGAATTATATTTATTCACTCTTTTAAGCTCGACTTGCGTTTGATTAATTAATAAATAGAGAACTCGATTGCGACCAGACTTGGCCTAAACGTATTTGTTTATGGCATAATTTGTATCGGGATTTTTAATTAAGCATTTCATTGGTTTAGCACCATGAACACTGCATATTTATTTTTGTTCACGTCTGCTACCACGCTCAGAAATTAAATTCAAGACAGGAAGCAGAATACGTAAAAGGCGTTGCTCTTCTAATGTGCAGGATTTATATAATATTCGTATTCTTTGATCTTTTGAATTTACTCAATCATTTTAAATCTCGAGTTTATTACGATTTTCTTAAGAATATTTGAACTAGTGTAAAAATATTGCATATTAGAAAATTTTCTAACATTTTTCTTGAGATAGTCGCGTTTTCTGTGTAACTTTTTTTCAAATGCGTTTTCTAGGATTTAGTAAATTTTCCGATATCGTTATGTTCTTAAATTTTACCTAACTTCAATATCCTAGAATAATTATTTACATTCTCATGCGCATTGTTAATGTCCAAGGTTTAATTTTTTTGAAATAATTTAACGTTTCTTTAAATCTTAGCCATGTTGACGCGAATTAATTAAATTACAATTGATGGCATCAACAATACAAAGGTTGAAGAAAATGTGTCCAAGCGTTAAGAACTTTAGAAACATCGGGAAACGGCGGGATAATTTATATCCAGGAATAACATATCAGGAAATGCTGGTTTTTACATTTTAAAAAGAGATGTCGTCTATTACCAGAGTACGCGTATAAGAAAGCTACCGTCCTGTTTATTTTTAACTAATATTTAGATTCCCTGGAGATATCTTTAAGCGAACTTGGTCTTAGGGACAAGCGGACAAATGGAATCTTGACGTAACCTTCTTGTGCCTAGATCAGCCTAAAACTGAAATATTAGGATCAATTAGAAAATCTTTATCAAGTTACCAGTGGTGCTGACAGGAAAAGATCACCATTTTGGCTGCTACAATGTAACCGGGAAAACTTTTCTCCGCTTATTGTCTACAAAGAGAAAGCAATATACTCAAACGGAGGTATTTACTATGTGATTCGATGGGACCCTAGTTGGGGCAGACGTTTATTTCTAATTGAGGGGAATAACAGCATGTACTCTTAATAAGTGATTAAGATGTTTGCGAATTAACTATTTTTAAGCATAAGGTACATCCTCTAGTAATAGGATATAGCAGTTTTTAAATCGATAAAACATAAATTCAACAAAAAGCTGTCTCAATGGCAAAGAAAATATTAAAGGTTTTGGAATTGATGAATAGTATTTGACTTGAACTTTGACCAGAAATCACTGTTAATTGTTTCTGGAAAGCACAAGTTTGTACTTTTAACACAAACTGAATCTGTGTGTACGATCCTGTTGCTCTTGGAAGACAAAGCAAATTCTAGTGATTATCATAGTAGTGGCTGCCTTAGTATCAATGGTGGACCTAGTACTAGTAATAATGTCAGAGAACACTACAGCGCACCTAGTAATGAGTTTTCAAAAAGTGTACAATTATCAGCACCAATGCCTTTCGAAGAACTTCTTTTGTTAAAATACCTAGAAAAGTCAACGCGATTCGCAAAGAGAAAATAAGGCTCTGAAATAAAAGAATAAAGCCATCCACAAGACCGTGCAAAATACCAAGCTCTCCAAACATAAATAGATAAATTTTAAAGGAACGAGAGAAAGAAAAGTGGAATTGGAACAATAGAAGACTCTTGTGCCGATGTTCAAAACTCTCAAAAATGAGGCGATACGTATACAACTATGGTAAAAGGCTAGTCTGTTTGTTAAAACAACAATGCATGCAAGAACGCCTGCTTCAAAAAAATTAATAGCGAAATAAACAAAATTTATGCAAGCGTGCCATTTAAAGTAACTATAGCAAAGAGCACGGATCCAGCCCAATGAAATCAAAAAACAAATCAAAACCTTGCGGAAGGCTCCGAGACACGATGAGATGCTCCATAGATCCTTGGAAATGTTCCCAGAAAAACAGACCGACAAATGCTACACGTGCGTAATAAAAAAGTTTATAATAAATAGTTTCTTACTAATCGAATATCGTGTATTGACGAATGGAATCCTAGTTTCGCGATCTCGAAGCGCGAACGAAATTCCATTGCAACTGTTTTTGTACGTTGATAAAAATAAATCAGTACCTCATTTTATTAGTATAATTATATTCAAATTTACTGAAGGGACTTCTTAAAAAATGTATTGCTATTAAATGCAACAAAGCTTTCTAATTGTCAATAGTTGTCCCTTACGTTTGGCAGAATCCCTCGAAGAAATCAATCACTGCACCCTTACAAGCTATTTCTGCTATTATTAGCCTATTTACTCAAATTATTTGACTGGTTTAACTATAATTCATGTATTGACATAAATATGTAAATTTTACTGTGCTTTTCGTTTATTTAGTTTTACTTACACGACGCACATAATTCTTTTATAATATTGATATAAAGGGAACATTTCAAAAAGTTCCCGCTATAATTTAATTTGTTCATTTTAGAAACTAACAAAGTATATTTATTTCTAACTGACGTACATACAAAAGGAGTTAAAAGAATTCCCTTTATGTTCAGTTCTGGACTTTACTGGCAAGCCATTTTATATTTAGCACAGGAAGCTGTTGACCTATATTAGAATAAGTGGCCTCCAAATTATTCCTATTTCCAACATATGTAGGTGTTTGAAAATAATTACCATCCTTATTCACGCCTGCTTTCACTGTTTAGCTTGGTTGACCTTCGTTTATCTGATTTTGCATTTTGGCAATGGTGACGTATTGTAGAAAATGTTTAAAAATTTAATAAGATGTTTTCTCTTTGTCTCGATTTTTATTAAACTTCGGTTAGATAGTACAATGTTACAACCGTGTTTGAAGTAACCGCCAAAATTCTTGACCACAGCTTTTTACTAATCGAAAATTATTATATAATTGCAGTATATTTTACAGTACATCTTTTATTTCAGTGAATTTTTCTAAAAGAATTTCTGAGAGTGATTCTAATACGTGAGTTACTCTATTTATCCCAATGCGATTGAAAAGATCTGCTGGAGATAAAATTTGTGTAAGCCTTGGCACTGATTTAAAATGTACACAAGAAAACTTACGATGATATATTTTTATGGACTACTTGTTCGTCCTGTCATTTTTTCGTAATTTTATTTGATTTCTTCTTAATTTAATTTATTAAATTCAGTCGTTGACCTTTTATGACAAAGGAGGGACAAGAGAACATCGGCTTAGCTACAATATTAACGAATTGTAGTTTTGATTTGATTTTAATTATTTTAAATTAATAAATGCAATTATTAATTTTACGTAAACATCTAAGAATAAACACAAGTTCTGGATAGCATACTCAGTTTTATTACAATTACAGTTATACAACTTTTGAATAAAGAATGCAATGGCTAGAATTTCTTTTATTTAAAAAGATTTTATTTTCAAACTGCACTTTGCGTAAAGTAAATGTTTTATGTCACTTACTGCATTAATTTTCGTGAATATTTCATGCTGAGCGATTTCTGTGTGGTAATAATTGGCTGCACTAGGGTTCAATTTGATATTTGAATCATACCTTGTTATGGAGGTTTTTATTATTTTAAATTGATACGTACAATTTAAAATGTTATTTCGATTATAGTGCTGATTTTTCTACTGAAGATTTGTCAACACTTACCTTTATTAATCCTTCTTAAATTGTTAAGGTTCTACTTGAAAACTTTTATGTTATTTTTGTTGGGTCTGATCTTTTGTGGATACATCTGGTGAATCACTCGCGAACTGAAATCACTTTCAATTAGCACTTGGCAATTGAGATTTACTTGTTTTGTTTGATCACATTAGGGCAAACATCACTTGGCAAAAGGCGTTGTGCAAAAGACGATATATGCATTTGTATTTTGTAAATGACTATGGAGGCCCAGGAATTAATCCTTTTCTCTCCGTCGCAGTGGTTGTCATGATGATTTGGTTTTTGTAACTGCGATACCAGTGCCCGTTGAGGGGCGAGGTTTAAAAGACGATATATTAAGTGGGAACTTTGTTTTATACCGTCTTTTGGTTGTCAAGGTAACAACATTTGTTCCTCTGTAAACCAAGCATATCCTTTGATTTTCAAATTTACTCGGTAACGTTTCATTCCGTACTGTTTCTGGTTTCTGTTAAATTTCACACGGTCGATTTTGGCCGTGTGTCTTTACGATCTTGGGTTATTTAATTTTAGGAAATCTGCTTTTTCGCGGTCACATTATTTATTAGGGGTACGTATTTTTAATAATGTCTGTAAATTTGACATTTTTGTTTGTGTTTCATATCAAAACATGGATTTTAATGATTAATTTAATTTTCGCTTGATATGAAATTAACAGCCTATAATGAAACGATAAATTTAATTTTGGCATAAACACTTGACAGAATAAGTAATTGCTATCAATAAAGTAGTTACCGCAAAAAACTAAAGTTCGGATTATAATCATAAAGGATAATTTTGTTGCCGATCAAAAAGTTTTGACCAACGGGAGGCGAATTTAATTTTTCACCTTCTATCTGAGCTGCTTAGTTCTACAAAACAAAGCTCTAGTAAATGATTTTAGGCAAAAAAAATAATCAATCCGGATCACTCTATATAGTTTTCCTCTAAGGCATTTATTAGTTTAAATTTAGTAACGTTAGAGCGTGAATATTAAATTTTTGTCCTGCAACATATTTGTCACACTAATAATTTTCTTCTCTACTAACCATACTAATGCATGAGCCATAATTTTAGTCTGACTAACAAAATTAACCAATTTAGATGTAGTTTTTTTTTTAAAATAATAACAACGGAAAATTTATAACCTTGATGTAGCAAAATCGTACTTTTACTCGTTTTGAAATAAATTAGTCACCTTTGTAATTGACATCATTACAGTGGAGATCGTAACTCATAATTTAAACAAGGATGACCGCAATCGTCTATCTGTCTACTGCTATATGATTATTTATTCAAGACTGATATTCAAGTATGAATATTCTAGGAACGTTTTAGGAAGGAACGCGTGTGAAACTGGCGTCGCGACGTCAACGTCGAATATCCACTACGCCCTATAAAGCGGACGAGCCCATACTCTTGATAGGAACTAAAATGCAAACAATTTCACACGCACATTTCCAACTGCTTACTATCACGCCAAAGGGCGTGATTTTAACGCTTTATTATTGCTAGAGCAGTGCCTTCAAAAATTTTCTTATTAGGAACATAATAAAATCAGTTTTTAAATAAGAGTGAACTTTCGTCCTTAATGCGATCTAAAGGTCCTTCGAATATCTTCGCCTAAAATAATTGTGCCTGTGATTTATTTTAATTTACACGCCTATGAATAGTGTCTTGACTCTCTTGTCTCGCTGTTGAAAACCTTGGACGTTCCTAATGCGCTTTAAAGGTCATGATAGTTTTGTTAAGGAAGTCAAACATTTCCAAAAATAACATTTTATTATTTGTCATGCACGATTTTTATACTCAACTTAAGAAACTGTCAATCCTTTGAAGCGATCCAGACCTTATCGAAAGGAAGGTGGGAAGTAATAATCAACTCAGCCAATTTATCTCGTTTCCGTTTTTTCGTAGACAGATTTGGAGGGGCTGCAAATTGTGAAATCTAATTTTTTCATTTAACTTCGTTCTGCGTAAGAAATTTAAATTATTATGTTTACATATTTATAAAGGATTCCAGTTACATATTTTCCACAACCCAATATGCAATTTTCACCCCAAACATATCGAAAAATCATAAAAAGCCTTGTTAACAAGCAAACAAAATTTTAACAAACCATTAGCGGTAATTAAGTCTATAAATCAAAATCGCACTTAGCCGAAACCCTAAAATAGGCCTTTGTGTCAGATTAAGTTAAGTTGTGCTAATTTATGAGATAGTTCAGCTAACATAAATTTTCAAACATAAATGATATTTATAGCTTAATATAGATATTGCGGAGCGAGAACAAATCAGTAAATGTAGACCGGTTTTCATTAAACAGAGGTTTTAACCTTAATTCTAAATTAGATTTTGCAATTAAGAATATTGTATTAAGATAAAGTCCGTTTCAGGATAATTAGTCTGGCATTCTAAGTGGCTGTATATTCGTAAGGGAAGGACATTTTAGCTTAAACTGACCATAGAGTTATTCAAACAAATGTTACCATCTTTTGTCGTATGCCCTACAAATTTAATGTAAAGCAATTTAAATATGTGCAATTTACTTGATAAATTAGTCTTCTGTTAATTACAGAATTTGAAAACATTTAGGACTAAGTCACTGAATGTCCACATGGAAAACATTTGATGAATCATTGCGCAGCGAATTTTTTCGGCAAACTTTCCTTTACGCATTCTTCATTAATTTAATTCAAAATTCCTTAGTGTAATCGTTAACACGTTGGAGTATCAATCGAAAGATCTTAGGTTCAAATCCCGGCCGACGAAAATTTTTCGATATTTATACCTTTTCCGATTTTGATAATTTCATTAATTTATATTAATCCTTACTACTGGATTCTAGTAGTTTTGAGACGTATATTTCATAATGTGAATTATACACAACCTCTTTCAATATTAATATCATATTATTTATATCTGTATTTTGCCTGTATTAATTTTGTATCGTTAATTGGCGTACACTTATAGATTTTGCAGTTCATCCTCAACAGAAACTGCAAGCGCGATTGAAATCGCGTCCGATGAAACTGCTGGAACATTCAGCGAAGTTATTGTAAAAAATCAGTTGAATTATCAGCGGTGCTAATAATGGTTTTCCTACACAGTTGTGATTTAACCAAGTCGTTGAAACGTATAGTAACTTTGAGCCAGCGAGATCATATTTTAATCTGAAACCGGAATTCTGATTACGCCAAATTATTTCTTTGAATTTTCAGTGGGCGTATGGAAAACCAATTTAACAAGTCATTATTTATGCTTAAAGTAATCGTTTTTATGATCGCCTCGATCTTTTATTAATAACGTTCGCCCAACATGCGTGGCAATGTCAATTCATTAATTAATATCTGTCGATAATCAAGAAAGATGTTCCTACGAGTTGATATTTTTAATTTCATATCTATTGATAACGAATTGGATTAGCATTTATAATATGCTGACATCCAAAAGGAACATACCACACAGTAAAAAATTGAGTGTAAAATTTAACACTCAATTTATACTCCAGTTGGTGTATATAGGTACAACAAAATGAGTGTAAAAGATACTTCCAAATGCGAGTGTTGATTTTATTAATATGATTATTTAATTAAATCTCAACGGAGTGTTATTTTAATTGGCTAATGAGAGTGCAAAATAAGTTTCAAGTTGTGTAAAAATAGGAATATTTCGAGTGTTATTTATGATTCTAGACAATAAATGTACTAAATTGAATGGAAATATTCATAACACAGGAGAAGCAAAATATAAGGTATAGAATTCTCAAAATAAATCAAATTGAGGGATTTTTAGAATTTGAGAGGCAGTGAAAACCTACGCCTCATGTAACTTAATTTATCAATTTAATTTCGTTTCGAAAATTCCATGCCTTCATACTTCGTCTTAGCTGTATTACATTATTATTGTATAGTACAGGGTGCGGCAGCATAACTTCCTTTTTTAAAATGCGCGCCATTCAGTCGGTTGATGTTGTAGCGGAGCGCTAATGGTCTCGTTCGAGAGGCGGGACTATAAAGTTGTGTCTCAACACAGTTCAGTCACCATCATGCGTTGGAACAGTGAGGAGCGTGCTTTTGCTGTTGAGGCCTACTTTTCGAGCGGATGTTCTGTGATCGCAACCCAGCGCTTTAATTTAGCCCCGGTGGCCCCTGAGCCGGACCGGAAATCAATTGTTACGTGGGTCACTACGTTCAGGCAAACTGCAAGTGTGACAAGACGAATAACTGGAGTCCCTCGGCCTATTAGATCACCTGAGAGCATTGAGGCAATGAGAGCTTCAATGTTGCGATCACCACGGCGTTCTGCGCGCAAACATGCGTCTGCCCTTGGACTTTCCGATCGTTCTGTGAGGAGAATT
>JAHWXV010466999.1:0-13670 GCA_024586415.1 Phrixothrix hirtus | reverse complement strand
AATTTGCGAAATATTAGATAATATATAAAAGAGTTTAAATAATAAATACCGAGTTACCTGATTAATTATAATCTTTATATATATATATATATATATATATATATATATATATATACATACAAACGCAAGCAAAAAAATTTTCCGTTCTCAGGTGACGGCAGCGAATATGGTTACCGTAACGAAAGGATTAAATCGATCTAGAAATTGATCATAGCCCCAATAAAAACACATGGTTGCTTAGTTAACAGATAACTTTCCATTTATTACAAACGTAACAAATACCAAACACAACATTTACAATATTATTTTAATAAAAGATAATGAATACATTTTAGTTTGATGCAATGAATTTTACATCAAATAATTTATCTCATAAAAGAGCATACTTCTCTGGCGTAAAACAAGAAGAATCCATATTCAATCGTAATGGATCGGTAAATCCTAAATGCCACCTATAAGTTAGAATTAAGAACTAATGGTGACGTCGAGTTTTCTTTGAATATGAGATGTTACTTTTTAAAGTAAACAAATGTATTAAATCAAAATTTCGTTATTAAAATGAATAAACTCAAAGGAATTGATTTATTAATAAATAAACAACCGCATGTAACGTCGAAACGTGATCTTGAGGCCATTGCTTTTGTATCTTTGTATGACACGTGTAAACCAAGGGTTGCTACAAACTAGACTTTAATTTACCGTGGTCGATGTGTCCATTTGTAGCAGCGCCCTTTCCACTAAAAATTATTAAATCGCGTTTTATAAGCGGTTGCATACAACATCGGGTTACACGAGAAGCGTGGAAAAATTTGTGGCTTTACTGGCCGTTCAGAATGCAGTTGTGACTTTTATTGATAGCATTCAAGTTTGGATTAGCTTTAAGTTAATTATAAAGTTTCTGGCAATACCGTTGTCAAGCTTCAATCTAAGACTTAGCTTAATTCAACGCAGACTTAATAGTTTCTAATTTGACCCTACAAGCACTTCGCTTGTCTTAAAAGTAAATTGATAATAAACTGGGTTTTCCGCCAGATATCTATTTAACCTTAACTGTCGTGGTCAAGTTTTAGGGTTTAACCTGCATCGTGCAGTTCAGGGGAAAATGAAGTCAACAACTAAATACAGTGTCTGTTTTAGATATTTATCGATACCGTATACCAAATGTAAAAATAGTGATGCTTTTAAGAGCATCCGTTAAGAATGTTTGTAAATCCTTCCTAGTGTTTTAGCTCTGAGGGCTGTCTACCTTTTCGAGTATATAATCGGTTTACACGCAGTTAGAACCAGTGTTAGCACTTCAAAGGAAAGTTTCGCGTTTTATTTTAAGGTAAGTATTTATTGAGCGCGAAAGTTTCTTTTGCATCTTTTTCTGGCGACTGCAGCAATGGCAGCAGCTATCTCTTTAATTATTTCCATAAACGTCAATTTTCTCAACTCGGGTATTACCCTGACTTCTTCCCTTAAACAATTTGGAAACGAGGTACACACAAGATCCAAGTCGTATAAACATAAGGCATGCAACTTTGCATGCGTATTATTGCCCCTGTGTGCACGGAGGTGTGCATAGTTGCATATTTGGGTTGGACTAGCCATCTGTTAAGTATACATTAAGAACTGATAAATTCTCACCCCAAACTCCCATGCCAAAACGTTTTTCATTTATTTTACATGTATCGCGCAAAGAGAAAATCTAAAGTGAAAACCAGATCAGGCTTTATCTCGGCTAGCAGAAACATAAGAAAAAGTTTTCAGGGTCGTTAACACTACACAATTAAAAATCAGTACTAAACCATAGATTCGTTAGAAACGACGCACTTACCTCGTATTGAAATAAAATATTTCGTTAACAGAGAAGAAAATAATTATAATTTAATGAATAATAAATTTTTGTATATTGTAAAATAGAGAATTTTACAGTTAAAATATGCGTTAATGTTAACGTAATTTATAATGAAATCGCAATGATAAGAATGATTTTAATACAGTGTCATCAAAAATGTCTAAAGAGTTTAGGCAACCAAACATACAGATTGGTAATAGTGAAAATAAAATTTAAGTATGCTAAAGTTACCAAATCATCGTTTTACTAAGGCGTCACATGCAAATGACGTTTATTAACCTCTTTAGAATTTATATTAAAATGATGCACTGAAAATTAAATTAGTTTATTTAGTGTTCAGCAATATCCATGATTAAATTAAAAATAATTACAATATTAAACATACGTTAAATCTGGTTCTTCTCTCTAGGAATAAATATTACAACAAAAAATTCCCTAAATTTTTACTGCCGAATTCCCAATATTTTTCGTGACACTGTATAACAAACCAATAAATGTACTGGAGCGGATGTAAGAACAACAACTAGGCCTTAAGGAATCACAAAAAAATAACGATTTTTAAACCGAAGTAACTAAATTAAAGAACCTCTGAAAATTGGAGGGTTTACTTAGTACCAGTTAAAATGTCTACAAGTATATAGGAAGAAATGAAAATGAATTAAATAAACATACAGAAAAATGAAATTTTCTTAATTATTACGTTGGAAACATAGGTTCCAAAAAACTGCCTTGTAGTCTCTTTCAATTGAATAACAATTATTTTAAATAACAAGTAAAGTAATATAGTAACCAAATCCAAACATTCGAAATGATACAAAATTGGAGGATAACCGAATTCTATTATTAGCAAAAAGCTTATGAAAAGCAGGTTGCGAAACTACCAGACGTTTAAAATATTGACGTTATGAATATGATGTCTGAAGGAGAGGAGAAAAATAATGAATATGTAAATTGTCATTTATTACCTGACAGTTACTAAAGTGCTTCGTGGTATTCATGGCTTCCTTCAGCTTATGCGGAGTCTTTAGACGTCTTTCAAATAACTACATAAAAAAAATTGACGAATGGGAAGATCGGGTGAGCGGACTTGCTATAAAATGTCACTAAACCGTGAGATGGCAGATTTGAATGCAGCTCTGATGAATGCCATGCTATTTTGAGTCATATAGTAGTGGCCCTCTTGAATTCATCTCAAACCTAAAAGTTAGCACCATTGCCACATAACGCAATTCTTTCAGCATAATTTTCAAAGAAGAACTGGAATAGTTGTTCAATGGTTACTTTGGAATTGCTAGATCCTCAGCACGTCATATTTTGGTTATTCGCGGTTCTTCCCACTTATAAGCAATAAATTTTGAATATCGGGATCTTTGGCTATTATTTAAAGCATGACTTTGCAAAGGTTAGTTGTTATTAGTCTATCTGCAGGGAAAAATGTGTTCAAGATGTAACCGCTCAAAGACTTCTCTTTCCGATGCGTCACTCTTTTAGGCGGTCCATGTTTAACGTCTAAAATCCTACCGCTATTTTTAAAATTATTAACCCATTGCCTAGTTGTTTTACGCAAAAACGTTGAAGTGAATGCGAAAATTTCACTGCATTGTCACAACAGACTTGGTCCTGTGGAGGCTACAAATAACCGCAATATGACATGCCATCGCTACTGATACTGCAAAGCACAATGTAGGTCAAACTACTGTCTTTGACTGGCTATTTACAACTGCAAAACTTCATTTTTCACCATAGTTTATCCAGTGTGAGATGATATAAATATACTAAATTTAAAAGAAATTGTATTAAAAACGGTGAACATCTTCGTTCTGTTGCGTTCTAAACGTAATCAGAAACTTGAATCGTTGGATTCATTCGTTTTATTTTTATTTAACGCATTTTCGATTTGAATGTATAAGGAAAGCAAAAGATGTGATAAAGTTTCACCACGTCTAACTGAAGCAAGAAAAAGTAATTTTGTAGGGGCGTTAACACTTAACACATTTAAATTAGTTTTTAAAGGAAATTATTAGCTTCGTTGGAAACTTAATTAACCACCTCGGCTCTGTAACAAGGGCGTAATTGCTCAAGAAATGTAGTAAATTTGAAATAAAACATTTCGTTAATGAACTTGTACATATGGTTACAGATTTGATGATTGCTACTCAAGTATGACAAATATAAATTGTATAGAATTACTGACGTGTTAAATATAAGAATACAAAATATAAATATATTGGAGTCGATTTAATTAAATTAAATTAAATCACAGTAAGTAGCGTCAAGTATTCAAGAAACGTAAAAATGAACTAAAGATTAAATGTAACAAAGAATTCTTCAGAAATACTCGAATTTTCGCAAACTATTATTAATTAATAAACGTTTTGTGAAAACTCAGTTTTAGACTGCGTTGCAAATTTTTACAATTTATATTCGATATTTTTTGAAATATGGAACAAGTAGTTTAGCATTAAATACTAAATTTAATTACTGCTATAAACAGACGTTGAACTCAAATTTATGATACAAATTTTAACGTTATACAAATAGTTTGTACTTAAACAAATCATGGTTGAATCGATTCAAAATTAATTATTAGTCGAATTTGATGTCACTGGTTAATTTGCGAAGTTACCGCAATGACGTACGTCGTGAAAAAATAATTAATTTTTATGTTATCGTCATTAAGGATGAGATATAAATTGAATTCTTACATCTGGGTGTATTGCAGAATTAGTTCGCCAACAATCGTAAACTAAAGTGTCGGAATCGAAAGAAGCAGCTTCTTTCTTATATTATCTGCTAGCAAAAAAACTAATGTAAATTCATAATAATGACATTAATATGTATATACATATAAATTGTATTCATTAGAGAATCACAGTAGATGATACCAACTATAAATACTTGGTATTCGTATCGATTCAATACATTACAACGGTCGCAATCTACACAGCTTGAACACCCGCTAATCGCACTTCGATACCCTCTTGCAGCATAATCTAGTATCAACTTTCAGTAAGCTGATTTCAATTATACTACGTCATAAAATCTCAACCAGGCAAAATTATGTATCAAAGTACCAATCCGTATTAAAGTAATACTCAAATTGCAAAAATGAATTAGAAAAATTTTAAATAAAGGTTTTTGAATTTAGATTTAATGTAAATAAATAAATGGACAGAATTAATGAAAAGAATTGTTACAACATGTATTTGCTGTTGCGTTTAGTGAGGCGCATGCGCCACTCGCTAACCACGTGACAGTCGTCATGGTGTTTTCGGACCGTAGCGCAGAACGCAATTTTATGCGAATACACTGCCAGGAGAGGAGGTTAACTTAACACAAGTGTCCCAATGTTCAGTATGCATATGGACTATGAAAGCACGGCCTATTGCGCTTCTTTTGAGAGATAACTGACTTGTGGCGACCGAGTGTTCAAATTTACAAATCTTTTACTAATTGGCTGTTTTATTTGCTTTCCTATATTTCTTTTGGAATAGTTTGCATAATTTTAACTACTTGACTTCGCATATTGAAGAATTCGAGTTTATGTATTATATTTCCTGCAGAGTTATTAATTTAACTGGTGCGATGTACAGAATGGCTGGTTCGATGCAATTTAACTTTCTTTGCGTTATTGAAGTATTTTGGTTGAGAGAAATGTAGTGGTTTATTTTTAATTAAACTTTTGGTATCCCACGACCTTGTGGTAAGCTTCTATTTTATTTAATCGACTTTATTCTTAGTTATTGTGATTATCTAGGGATCACCGGGTATCTTGTCTTTCACAGACTTTATGTGAAGGGAACATTTTTATTAGTCTCTGACAGAATAATTTATTATCGAGGTAGTGACTTATTTTAAACTTAATTTCAAAAAACTAAATATCTAAGATAAACATTTGTAATTTACTGCAACGTGGACGCAATACATTTACTTACAGCATAAATTCTTTTATTATCATTTATAGAACTTTATAATTTTGTTTTTCCTAATAATTTATTTTCTAAATATTTTGATATATTAGATTTTAATATTAAAGAAAAATTAAATAGTTCGTTTTCTATTCTGACTATTTGAACGTTTACTAATCTGTAACTTTATTTGTATTATCAGGAGGGTACGGATTTTACTCATTTGTTTTCTTGCGACCTCACTTCACCATAAAATTAATTATCTAAAATTTATAAATTATTTTAAATGCAAGCACATTAGTGGCAGGAATTTAGAATCTTATAGATTTTATCACAGATTTTCGGTAGTACGAAGACATTTACACATGAGACGGCTAATTATTCAACTACGTAAATACTCATACTCATATGCCTATAACGTGCGTCTATGCATCACTTCGCAGGTATCAGCAACGTAAAATGTGCATTTAAAGGTGAGGGAAACAATTTAAAAGAACGCACACTATGCACGCTTACTGTAGGTTTGCGTTAAGTTGTTTTATTTATTATTTGATCGTGTTAAAATATTTTGAAGTTTTTCAACTCTCTGCCTTATTTAAAATTGTCACACTAACAATTGAAAACAATGATAACCTAGATCTATATAGTCGTCGGGATAAGTGGAGGGGGCTCGAGCGCAGTGCCATCTCTACAGCTTATCGTTCCTCGGGTCGTTTAGAAAACGTTCGCTTCGACGTCGGTATTTAACTTGCGCGTCAAATAACACAAGCATGAGCGAAGGGCGATGTCGAGCGCACTTACCACAATCTTCTTGCATCGCGTACATCGGTCTGCAGTAAGACCATTAGATTTTCGGCATCTACGTTTCCAAGATTTCTAAATCGTTGCGCGACGGTAATTTCAATGGTATTCATTTCAATTTCAATCGAGGTCATGACTGTTTTGAGCTATGCAATCTGAGGCGACGCTTGAACTCTTTTGCTCCAGGGAGTAAAGATGCTTTTCTTTCCACTTTGCTTCAAAATGTACGATTGCTCATTATTTTGTCTTTGTTATTTACTGTTGTTTTGAACAGTACATTGGCCTTGGGCTGTACGTTGCCGCCGCATTTGTTGAGATACTTATCCCACTGTCAAATGAGCCGAAGAATATTTCAGTGGAATAAGTTTCTGGAACCATCGTTGAGCTGCTACCTTCACGTCATCGTTCGATGCGAATAGTTGGCTTTTGAGAACACGTTACAGTTCCCTGAATGCTTAAGGAGGGGGGGGGGACAATTGCGTAAGCACAATATTTTCAATGTGCGATCAGGTATTTTCGCAAAACAAGTTGATGCTCTTCAGGAGTAATCTAGGACGTATTGGTCCTTTCATCAGGAACTCTAGAAGAGAAGAATGATTTGTATAACTTGGATATTCAGAGCTCAGTTTTGGGCTGCTAGGCCTTATTGCCTGTCATAATATGTGACTAAAGCATCGCTACTTTATTTGCAAATACATGTCTGCTTCCAACACCTTTCGCTATAAAAAAACACAAAAATGTATTGCTTCATTTTCTTGGGTTCTATATTGACGACGGGATGGCGAGTACAGTGCCACCGTAAAATTTAGTTGGAATAATTGAACTTAAGCGATAATACTCCGCCTAATGCACTACGTTGACGTTATTTGCAAATTTGTATGTACATATGCTTTGACGCGCAATGATTTGTCCCAGTGTTAAAGTTCGGGTTTAAGTGTTAAGCCTAACGCAGCCTACCAGTTACACAACTTTCACCATGTCACGTGATAAGTCGGTAACATACGAGGCACCATCAACCGGGACTCCATAATCGCACTCTCCGTCGTATCGCCGGCGTGTATCAAATAAATAAGAAGCGAGCTCAACAATTTAAGCGCCAAGCGTCATTGGGAATAAACTTAAAGTCTTCGTTGTTAGGTGTCCCCCTTCAGAGTTCATTGTCTCCGCCTCTTTCGCGAGTTCGTTAGCTTTTTCTCTTTCCTTTGCCACGGATTCTAGCTTAGTAGCAAAGCGGTAGAGTAGGGAAGGTATATTGTAGCTAATGTCGGTAAAAAGTTGTTAAAAAATGTACTTTTCGGTATATATCTCTTGACTTGAATTAAGTCGAACTCTGTTTAAGGTAAAAACAAAGTAAAGCAGAGAATAAATAGGGCGCCAGCCGTTCACTTTAAAAGTCACAAACAACACTTGAACGACAAGATGTTCACTTAAGCATCTGGTACAATAGACCTAAGGAAAGCTAAAGAAAAGTAAACTAGGTAAAAGGAGGTTCGGTGAAATTACAACAAGATAATTCAATAAGTAATTAGGTATTTATTTGAACACCCAGTGTAATACTCACAAGTTGCATAACATAATATCAACAAATAAAAATAAAGTAAATAATAAAAGTAAATTTATGTCCTGTTTAGGGACGCATTGACAATCAAAAGTATATCTGAAATGCTTTTTATAGATCAAAGCTAACTTAGAATTATTCAACGGACCCTCGTATATAACGGGTACAGTACAACCTTAACTCAATTCTTAATATTTTAACATCGGTAAATAAATTACGTAGAATAGAACAAATATCACATGACATGAAAAGATAAAATACGTTAACATAAAAGTAAATTTAAATAGCTTAACAGCGTTAATTATTTATCAAAGGAGTAGTTAGAATAACAGCGTCAATTTAATTTACAAGATATAGTTAAACAGTAAAGTGAGCATATTATGAACCCGCGTTAAACGAAAAAAATTACACAAAAGTATACGCTATTCAATTATGCACAAGTGGTATCAAAAAAACTATTTAAAAATGAAGCATTTTGAACTATGGAATGAATGTAAAAAGCTAGCATTTCATATCGTTTCTCTAGAGAAACTTATACCTATGCTGCATAAAGTTATCGAGTGTACCTCGTATATGACTAAAGAATTTAATATCAATATATTTTTAAAACCGGAAGGTAAAGCAGTTTTTTTCTTATTTTGCAATCATTGAAAAGCTATAAAATTTTTAATTTAAGTAACTCAAAAATTAAATACGGTAGCAAAACAAAGCGACGCAATTATTTTACATTTAAAATATAATTAGACTAGGAAAGCAACAAAAATTGATTGATACATAATGTAGAATTTATACTTAATTTGAAAATTAAAAGAAACTAAACATGTTATTGATGTCTATCAGTAGGGACACATGTGTTCGCCAGAATTTGGGGCTATCGGACAAGTTGAAAACATTGCCCTTGCAGTTTATGAGAAATGATATAAATTAAGATTTTGTACGACCTTAAGATTTCCATACATCGAACAGCACCTCATACCTCCATCCGGAATTTAACATAACACCAATCAGCATATCATCCATTTAGCGTTTAATCAAATATGATCGCTCATAATAACGCAGCGATTAAGGACAAAGAAATATATCCTACCAGACAAGCTAAAAAGAATATACCAAAACGAATTAATTCACTGACTAAAAAAACTAATTAGTTCTTACCGTTGTATTAAAATGAACAACACTTGTTTTTACATTACAGCAATAAAGAATGATCGAGATTTCACACCGTAAGTTTGTATCTTAACAAAGTCAAGGCACAAGTGTGCATTTTCAAGGCAGTCTACGACCGGAGAATTACCACAAAAAAAGTGTATGTATTTTATATTCCCAATCTTTGTCCCTAGACGGCGACACATACCGGATAAATAAACTATATTTAACGAATTTCCAAAATTAGGTTTATTAATTAACACCAACCTTCATTTCTGAAGTACTAATGTAAGAAAAACAATTATTTACTAATTTACACATATAGAAACATCCAAAACGAATTTTCGATTTTTAAATATCCCCATTATGTACACATTCGACCTAAATGAAATCGTAAGTACCCATATTTAATAAGGAATTTTTAACAGTCAAAGGTGAGACTGTGACACCTTGTTCCCAACGTGCAGCTTGACCCGTTTCAGTCGCCTCCCATACTAAGGCTAAGAGAACTAACGTTGCTTATTTTGTGCGTAGCATCGCGAGTATCGATCAAGTTCGTTGTGAATCAACAGCTCAGTCATCTCAGACGATATAAAAGCACCAAGCTCCTCATCTAATCTGTATTTTAGTCCGATCATCTATTCTTAAGCCGTCCCAGCATAGTCTAGTAACGCGCACTTATTCTTTTTTATGTTTTAATTCTAAGGGTCGCGTTGTGGAATATAAATCTTGACACCCTTAGAGTGATTCAAGTCTGAAAATATTTATTTTAAAACTATCAGACCTGGTTAACTTTTCCAACTTACTACGTATTTGGTAATACATACTTCTTGATTATTGTAATTGTTCAGTTTTTAATTGCGATTAAAATTATGACAGTCAGTGAACCTACGTAAACAATTTCTTTATACCATCACTGTTTCTGCAATGTTACCTAATGTTTCCAAACTTGGTTGTAATTATTGTAATTTAATGTTATTCCCTTGCTTTTCCCTTAATGTTTTCCCTATTTATATATTTATTACTTTCTCTTACCCTATATGAAATATAGGTAAAAGAAAGTATTGTTTTCGACCAAAATTTTCGATGCCGAAATTTTAGTGGAAATATACGTTTTCGGGTCCCCTGAGTACGAAAATCATGTTTTTGAAAATTGGTCTGTGTGTTTGTGCGTGCGTGGGTATGTGTATGTCTGTGAACACGATAACTCAAAAACCGTAAGTTCTAGGATAACAAAATTTTATATCTGAGATTCTATGCATCGTCGTGGGGACCGCAACAATTTTAGTAAAATCGGAAAACCGGAATTACCACTTTAGTCTTGTCATTTTTTGGTTTTTTGAGATTTTTGCGAAATCAGCACTAACTATATTTTAGAAAATTACTACATTTCTTCTAAATTCCATGCCCTTTCACATAATCTAGTCGGTTTTTCACAAAATTTTCCGTAAGTCGAGAGTCCGTTAAGTTTGAATAAAATAACTATGAAACTAAAAACCCTAGCTAAATGAAAATTTATATTTAAGGTCACAATCATTTTAATGGGCTAAATCAAGAATTTGGTTAAAATCGAATAACCGGAAGTATCCCCTTATTTCCGTCATTTTTAGAAATTTTGCCAATTTTTCGTTTTTTGAGATTTTCTAGAAACCGGCTATAACGATTTCTTTTAAAATTTATTGTATTTGTTAACCATTTAAGACCCTTTCATTTAATCTAGGTGGTTACTCAGAAAATTTTCTCTAAATCGAGTAACCGGAAGTACCTTCACTGTTAACTCTGAATACAATAACTATGAAACTAAAAGTTCTAAGTAAATGAAAGTTTATATTTGGGGCATAATCGCCTTTTCCTACGAAATCAAAAATTTCGTTAAAATACAATAACCGGAAGTACCGCTTCATTTCTGTCATTTTTAGATGTTTTCCGAATTCTTCATTTTCGCGGTTTTTTTGAAATCGGCTATAACAATTTTTTTTAAACCTAGTATATTTCGTAGTTACTTAATTTAGTTTTATATTAACCAAGGAATTTCTCTAATAAATTTTTGAAAATCGTGTAACCGGAAGTACTGGGAGTATTGGTTGTGAACAAAATATCTCAAAAAGTAATCATCATACGAAAATCAAAAATTATATTTAAATTTTATATCTTAGTTACTTAATTTAGTTTTATATTAACCAAGGAATTTCTCTAATAAATTTTTGAAAATCGGGTAACCGGAAGTACCACTTTATTTCTGTCATTTTTAGATGTTTTCCAAATTCTTCATTTTCGCGTTTTTTTTTAAATCGGCTATAACAATTTTTTTTACAACCTAGTATATTTCTTAGCTACATAATTTAGTTTTATATTAATCAAGGAGTTTCTCTAATAAATTTTTGAAAATCGAGTAACCGGAAGTACTGGGAGTATTGGTTGCGAACAAAATATCTCAAAAAGTAATCATTATAGGAAAATCAAAAATTATATTTAAGTTTTATATCTTACATACATGAAATGGCAAGAATTTAGTTCAAATCGAAAGACCTGAAGTGCCACTTTATTCTTGCGATTTTCAAGTTTTTAGCGATTTTCTCGAAAAAGATTTTAACAATTATTTTGAAACTTGCTACAGTTCTTATGTCTTTGACATCCTTTTACGCGAACTTAGAGGTTTTCCTGAAAACATGTATTGAAGCGAGTTATCAGAGAAAATCTCTGGAGTTAAACACGGTTTTACGTGTCCAGTAACTTGGATGAGTGGCCGTTACAATTATCGTTCTCCAAATATATGTAAAAAATATTTTAATCATTTGTGGACATGTGCATATTTATATATCTATGTACGTAAGATAAAATCGTGTGATGTTTCATGCCAGATTTTTTAATGAATGTAATTTAAATTAGTTTCTGTGTAATTCTAAGAAAGCTATCAAGTTAACGGTTCTGAGTTCGATCGGGAGTTCGCCTGCTCTGATTTAGGTTTCGAGCGGTTTTCTGAGTTAACAGAGACAACCTCACTGAGGTGAATGTCGGGGCAGTATTTTCACTTCTTCCTACCTTCTAATCTTCTTTCAAGCCCATCCTTACCTTTACCTATACATTCTTCGCTTTCTTGCTAGCAGCAAGTTCTACAGCGTGTTCTATTCTAAAAATGTCTGCCCTACCTTGCCGTTTTACGTACCCAAGTTTCGGCCTTTTGCAAACGACTACGTTGTCTGGTGTACTGAAATTTGATTTTAAAACACTTACAGCGACAATGAGAAATTAAACATTCGTATGCCGAGCATGGTTTATCTTTATTTTAATTTCTGCAGCGATTAAAATATGAGTCTACGCTATCAGAATCCAAACTCACGCTGTTTGGTTGCTTGATACGAGCGAGGGGCTGTTCCTTAATTTTACAGTTTTATGCAGTCAACTAATTCAAGGTTAGTTTCTTTGCCGCCCAAGTTCGCGTGTACATAAAATAACAATAACTTACAAACAAAGTGAGTCTAATAACTTTTGGTGGAATAGTAAAGAACCGCAATGTTATTCAGCGGCTTTTCTATATGGGATTAACCTATTCATTTCATGTTTACTGATGTCCGAACAACTTTAGGGTACATGTATCTTTTAGGGCTTATCTTGTTTACTAGAAATTTATTCATATTTGTAATCCATGAGGGGTAAAATGCTGCCATTTCCGGGAACACAAAAGGCAGGAGATTTATGTCAAGTATGTTTTTATATTCTCGGTAAAAACAAAATTTTAATTTTTTTTAAATAGAATTTTGGAATTTTGTATTTCTCTACATTCCTATACCTCTTGACTTTTTTGTTTACTGTTTGAATGTAACGATATATTTATGCATTGTATATACCTGTATCTACTTCATTTCTTTTCTAGGTAAAACCAAGATAGACGTAGAAAAAGTTCTGAAGGTGTAGGAACGTAGGCAAGTTTAAAAAAATTGGTTAAAAAACGAGGCCCCATATGAAAGGCGCCGACTACCACCAAAATTCAAAGTAAAATCAATTCGAATTGGTTTCCCTTTGATAAATGTGTGGGGTTGTGGTTTGGGTTTTCAAGTGTGGCCCCGTTACTAGCAAAGGTTGTCAGTTGACGATATCAGACTTTAGCTTCTCACACCGTTTGATAAAGCACAGTTTTTGCTTATCGAAAAATTTTAACCCCTACCAACTGGTCCAAGATCATTTTTTAATAAGTGTGATGTGGCTGTGCCCAGGTCATAGCGGTGTGAACCAGCTAGGGGGGGTGTTCGTCAGCGGGCGGCCCTTGCCAGACTCCACGCGACAGAAGATCGTCGAATTAGCGCATTCTGGAGCCCGACCCTGCGACATTTCAAGAATTCTACAAGTGTCGAACGGTTGCGTTTCCAAAATTCTGGGAAGGTAAGCATTAATTTTTGCCAATATTTGTATATAGGTT
>JAHWXV010466952.1:0-12213 GCA_024586415.1 Phrixothrix hirtus | reverse complement strand
TTTGATAATTTCTAAAGATGTAAATTTTACGATGTTTGATTGAAATAAATGTTTATTGAAAATTTTGTAAATAATTTTTAAAGGAAAAGAGTTATTTATTTATTAGATTAAAAATGGGGTTACAAATTTATTTGCGTAAATAATATTGAAACAAAATCATTTACGTTTAAATTTTGATACAGCAGTTCCAGGCTGGAACTCGGGTTACCATCTAAACCTGCAAGTTCTTTTTCGAATAATCTAAAAGTATCTTCGACAGGCTCCCATATTGAAAAAGGCAAGCCGAGTTAATATTTTATAAGTGAAGTAACTCTATACGGTAATTTTGCACAATTATTACAACATAGTGCTAATAAGCTTGGACAATTTACTTCATGTGCTAATGACAACATTTCACATAAGTAACTTCGTTTCCTATCCTATAACGAACCGTAGATTTGAATTATACGACTTACTGAAAGATATATTAAAGGAGCAATTGAAGATACTCTATTCGATGTTGAACATGATACTTGTTTAGAATCCGATCCTACGGTAACGTAAGTTACAGAACATACCTAAAAGTGGTTTATCGAGGATGACGATAAATCTACAGGAAAGTCAGAATCAGTATGCCTTATGAAGCAGCCTGCTCATATGAAGAAATGGAGGATATCAATATCACACATAAAAATGAAGCTGTAAAATACGAAAGGGTGACAAAATAGACCATTGAGTTTTAACTGAAAACTGAAAAATGTTTCTATGAATATGGATCTGGATATTTTTCCTTCTGGAACACAGTCCTCTAAAACAGCCAAGGAAAAATACTTATTGCATATAAAGAAATAGCAATTTAACGTTTCAATTTGGTGGTGAATTACAGTTTGAATCGGTTTTTGTCATCCAAAAACATGGGAAAAATGAATATAAAAGAATGGCTATCCTAATTCCATTCATTAGAATGGTTTTGACTACATTTCCTGAGATTTTTAAACAAAAAGATGCACGCTCTTAAAGAGGTCAGTATGCACACAAATAATGAGCCAAAATAAAAATAATTTTTACAATCACGCCTATAGTATTCAAATGATGTATTATACTTATTTCGACTTGGTCTTTCATTATTTGTTGCAAAATGGTAATTAATCACATCGTGAAAAGATAAATATGCGTTTTATGTAAGGTTGCGCCAATGAAATAGTCATGAAGGTGCATGGCTCTGTCAAGAACATTTCCCAAAATGCAAGAACGACCAAATCATAAAATTGTCATTACAGTCAGTAGTGCGTAAATCAAGAAATATTCGTACATTGTAATTTAAAAAGGCTGTTTTGGATTGCTGCTGAGGATTCAGATGATTGAGAGGGATGTATTAGGTAGATAATACCACGCCTGGTGGTTAATTCTTGAGCAACTATTGCATCATTATTATTTTTAACATGTTAAGGCACCTCTATTACTCTTATTTCTGAGGATTACTCCGTGGATGATTTGTCCAAAAAACTGAAGTCTGTTGATGAAAAAATGGCCTCAAAGAGAAAATCCTTATGCTAAAATTTCTACTAGACACCATAAAATGTTTAAAATAATTTTTTAGAATTATTAGATGCTATTTCTTTGGCCATAAGTGCTAGCATGTGATAAACGCATAACGAAATTCCCGCACGTTTATATCTATCCATATCAATTTTCTTAAATAATCATTATTCGAATAGATGGATAAGTAGGGTAGGGTTAATTGCATGCTCTCCACGATCTCCTCATCTAAGTCTTATAGATTTTTAAATCCCTCCTTTACAAACAATGCAATTATTAATAACAGTACAGACTGTAAAACTGTTTCTAATTCTCCAGGGATCTTTTAAAAAGTACGACAATCTATGGTTCGACATGCAAAGATATGTATTCAGTTATAGTACGTCTTAAATATTTGCTGGAAAGTTCTATACTTAAAAATTTTTCAACAGAGTGAGTATTTACATAAAAAGTTACTTAACAAATAAACTATTCTGATTTCAATTAGTTTAAAAGTTATTTACGAAATTGGCCCTTAATTCAATATTTTTAATTTGACCCAATTTTCCCATTCTGTTTGAAAACGATGCAGTATATCCATGTTCGAAAAAAGTAGCAATTTTAAGTAAAAAAAATGCGCAGGGAATGAGAACATCCAATCAAAACTACTCTAATGCTACAATAAGAACAGCCGCCACTCCCTAAACACCGCATCTTGGTTGAGGCGAACGAACGTCATTTCAAACTAGTACTGGCGACCATTAAAATTTTAAATTGATATGTTACTCTATTATTTGTTTATTACTTATGTGAACCTGGCACCCGACATTTAAAAAATTTATTTTTGTACACACTTAGTTAGTATTTAGTTTGTAATTGATTGTAGTAAAAAAAATTTATTTGTAGTATAATCTTGAAGCTTGAAGCTAAAAACTTTAAAATTGTGTCACTTAATAGAATGACGTTTGTAGATGTTTGTAGTGCCTTCAGTTTCATTTGTAGTTGGAGCGTTCAAAATTTATTGTCATTTAAAGATTTTAAAAAAGGTAACTTCGTCAAATTATGAGGTGCATTAAATCAGCTTACGAGGTCTTATTTAGAATCGTTTGTAGTTGTTTGTAATATTTTTAATTTCGTTTGTAATCGCACCCTTCAAAAGTTATTATCATTTCAAGATTTTAAAAAAAAGGTAACTAACTGAACTTCATGAAATTATGAGGTTATTAAATCGGTTTGCGGGGTCTCATTTAGAATGGTTTGTAGTTGTTTGTAGTGCTTTTAATTTTATTTGTAGTTGAATCGTTCAAAAGTTATGATCATTTATGCATTTAAAAAAGAAGTAAGACTTACGTCAAACCATACTGAAAGTTCTACGTATTGTTGTTCAGATAGCTGAGGTGTTCGAAGAATCCCTCCCACGGAATGTTACATATAATTGCGATATTTGCAATCCAAAATTGAAAAGAAACAGTTCTCATTTAAGCATAAAATTCATAAAGCTAATTAGCTTATAATGCAGTGGAAAATTTTGTTTGGGTTATACTAGAAATCGCGAAGAATACGAATAAATCGAAGAAATTTGTTTAAGTATGTGCATTGTATATTGCTTCCGAATTAATGTTCAATGTGCTTTTGGCTTATCTTGAGTTAAAGTGCTCTAAAGAACACGAAAAAGTTGTATTCCACACCAGATTGAAAATTGCAATGGCCAGAGAAGTCCATAAAGTAGAATATATTTTTAGTTTTGATTTTGTCCAAATCATGACTTAAAATTTTTGTTCCTTACGTGTATTAATTGTAAACATAATATTTTAATAAAATATAATGAAGATATAATGACTTGTATTATAAATGAAATTATAACATTGTAGGTTTATTTATGCAAATACGGTAAAACATCAATTAATCAAACTAATTGGGAATGACAGTGGTTCGGATAACCTATTGTTCGGATAATCAAGAAATAGTTTTTTAAATGAAATGCCTCACTTTTAGTTATAGATAAATGTAAATGTATGTAAATGAGAGACCCTAATTAATTAGGTATTTATGTAATTACGTATGTACTTACGATATTTGTCATATATTGCACTACATGATTGTTATTTTAGTTAAGCACAATTTAAAACATTACTAAACACCTGACTTTAAACACTATGCTTATTCAAAACACTACACCTTAATTGAAACTGTGACGCCTTTTCTCTTTCGATAGTTTTTCAATGTCGTTCGCTTGATTGACGTTTCGGTTGTTTAATATTCGATGAATTCTCGCTCTACTGTAGGAATTATTATGTAAACGTAATTATGTCCCAAAACTTCGTAACGTCGTGTCAATTAAGGGATAAAGATCCCTGGAAATACTAACAATAAAAAAGTACGACAAACAACTGCAAACGATTCTAGATAAGACCTCGCAAGCTGATTTAATGCATCTCATAATTTAATGGAGTTTAGTTACCTTTCATTTAAATCTTTAAACGGTGCGACTACAAACGAAATTAAAAGCACTGCAATCGATTACAAACGATTCTAAATAAGACCCCGCGAGCTGATTTAAATGCAACTCCTAATTTGACGAAGTTACCTTTTTTTAAACTTTAAATTATTGTAACTTTTGAACAGTTTAACTACAAACGGATCTAAAAGTACTATAAATAAGTACAAATGTCCATCTATTAAATTACAATATTTTAAAATTTTTAGCTTCAAGTCGGATGCGGGCCAGTTTTGCCCTTCATATATTTTGTAAAAGATTTTACTACAAACAATATTTTTTTATTACAATCAACTACAAATGAAATACTAACTAGACGTCTAAAAAAAATTAATTTTTTAAATGTTGGGCGCCAGGTTCACAAATGTTTGTTCATTAGTATTTTTTCCGCGGCTCTACTAAATGAATGCATCCTGGGGGCAACAAATTTCTCTCTAAATTTACGCTCGTATATCAGTTATACCATGTTTATTATTAACAACGCTTCAAGCGCCAAGTCAAGAACAGCAAAAGTGGCTTCACTTAATTTCCAGTGAGGCCACTCTTTTAACAACACGTATGTGCGAACCTTTTCTTCTTCAACGATACCGCACCCATCAATTACCCTAAAATTAGCAAGACTTCAGCTACATTCAGCGCCAACCATTTCGGTGTGGAGCTTATCGAGGGAATCGCCTTCTTGCAAAGGTTATAATCCCACATGGGTCGACGGGAAGGCGTGAACAGCAGGGGCCTTCATTTCGTCTGAGAAATTAGTGCCCTATGCTAAGTGCATCAGATACAACACGTTAATAATATAATTTTGAGTAAACGTAAAGAAACAAATTACAAAATTAAATTTAGTAAAACTAAGGAATGAAAATACACCCCAATAGTAATTGAACAAAATACAATAGCAATGTGTTTCCAATAATGGATGCGGAGTGCAGATGAACAATAACAGAAGATGATATAAAAATGCAAAAGTATACTCTACTACTTCTATTACTCATAGAAGAAATCATTGCCCTAATGAGAAAAATAAAAAGTATAAGAATGCATCCACACACAGGAGATACGGATGTTGGATAAAAATATGGAAACATCTAATAAAGGAACGAATTCCTTACCTAATGTGGTGTAGGGATACCATGGACGTACAAAATAGCCTGAAGTCTCCTGAGAATGAACAAATATGTCCTGAATAGTGGATAAGGTAATTTTATACCATTCTTCATATAAAACTTGCTAAAGTTCTGGGAGAGATACTAGATGTGGATAACAAAACCAACCACAGCGGCTTTATGATATTGAGGTCAGGCGACTGTGGGAATCAGAGAAGACATGCTTAGAAAATAACGATTCGACAAACAAGCTGTATGAATCAGTGCCTTATCATCATGGTAAATTGTATTTTCTTTTTTTCTGCAGGAACAATGTTTGCACCATGGGCATGGATCTTACGTGTTAATAATTGGACCAGAGAACACGATATGGTTGTTCCAATTATCACCGAACCTCCACCATGATTGATCTTCGGTAGGAGACAGTTCCGGTTATAAGCTCAGTCTGTGTTTCCTTAACGTAAACTGGTTGTAAATAGTGTAAAGGATTATGCATCAGACCAAATGATATTCTTCCACTGGTCGACAGTTCACGCTTTATGATTGTTTCACGATTCACTGCTTCGTGGCATTCGCATGGTCTACCTGTATTTTGGCAATTGCAGCTCGTCCACAAATACCGTGCTAGGAGGCTCCTCACTGCTTTTGTAGACATGGGGTTGGGAGGACAAAAAATTAGCTCCAAAGTCATTTTTGCAGTACTGGTTTTCTTACTCTTGGCTACAAGACTTAGTAACTCAGTTTACACTTTCGCATACGCTTGCATTTATTGATAGCTTTTTTCCGGCAACAGCATTCGTCGTTATAACCTAGGATATGAGTACCTTATAATTTACCGAATAAATGTAAATTTTATCACAGATACACCCGCTAAGCAGTTACCAACAATTTTTCCTCTTCGAGACTGTAATCTCGGTAATGATTCACTGATAACTGTACAGAACGGTGTCTACAGATTAACTGAGGCCTGCTGTGGATCTGAGGGGTTTTTCTGCCCAGATGAAACACAAACAACTTATAGAAAAGATTTAAAAGTGGGATCAATGGATAGAATAAACAACAAATAATTCCAAGAAATCGAGAAATATAAAAGTATTTCAGAAACAGGAGAGAACGGCCTCATATATCAATTGCTAAGAATCTAGAACACGATCGTGGTATTCTTGTCCAAAACTTAAAATCTCACTGAAAAGTCTCTCACCCATGAAAACTAAGTATTAATAATTTATGAAACATAAAATCTATATATGTAGGTTATGCTCTATTGACTTGTGCTTTGCAGTTTTTCAAAGTACTATCACTGAAATTGTATATAGTTAAGCGCAGTTAACCATTCTCTGAAACCAGTCATCAGATGCTTGCGATCAAGCTTCTTTTGGCACATTGTAAATTTGCTCTTTAAACTCCTGTAGAGAGAGATCCCTGATCTGATGAAAAACGGCGGCCATGTAACGTTTATTTTGTGGTGAGAAAGAAGAAGAAGTCGTAGGAATAACAACTTAACACTCTACGACTGGAAAAAATCAAGTTCTTGCTGTTTGATCGCTTTTCAGATCATACTGCATGAACCTTTTAATTTACAAATAATCACGCTATTTAGATGTAACTATCTTGTGATCATTTAATGTTACAGTAACGGCAGCCACTTTGGGCAAACAATGAAGCAATCATTTTCTTCCTAGCCAGTGGTGGCTTACTTCCAAAGCAGCAAACTGTCGATTATTGTATTTTTTTCGAAAGTATAATGATGTATTCACGATTCGGCACCAGTTATCACATTATACAGTTTTGTTCGTGCGATTATTAAACTCGTCTAGCATAAAACGGCATCAATCTATCCTAGCAACTTTTGATTTAGCGTTAAGAAATGGGGTACCCATCAAGACAGCGTCTAAGTTTCAATAACCAATAGCAATTCTTTTACAGCTTTAATTATCTCATCGGTGGTACAACTTTGAGATTTGCCCAACACGTTCAAATTCTGAAAACTAATTAGCTTCCAAAAAGTAATTTTTAAAGAAGCAAAACATTGTTGTTGCGTAGTCGTAGTAAATCATCGCACAAAAGTCGCATTTTTCGGGTTCTATATCTCGTCAAAATTTGTGAACACGCGATACGTTTCGCTTACTAGTTCAACAACGACTGATACAATAAACATGCAACTTACTTTGTTCAGCAATTCAGGTCTGCGCTTTAGGTTCGCGATGTGACGTTAATTGTTTCCTACGGCAACTAGATTTCGAGTATATAGTAAACAATTTCAGCATTGCAGAACAGGAAGACAGATTGCTCATAATGAAAAAAATTATAAAGGAATGGCGTACAAAACGTAATGACCGGTGATAGTTTACTTACATATATTTTATGATGCCATAACCTCATCAAATACCATAAAATTGCGTTACAAATATGAAGCATAGCTAAAAGTGTATCGAGTTCATTATCAGATTAAAAAACTGTGCAATAGGCTGTTTTGTTTGAATATCACAATTTCGCACACTGGAACAAGCAGATAAACCTGTTGAAATGGTTTTTTGGTGTTTTCAGTATAACTTGGGATGTGATAATTCTTTTTTATATGACTACTTTAAAAATTACATGAATTTGTGTGATCATATCAAGAGCGGACGAGAGATTGTCAAAAGATGAAGGGGTTCTTGAGCCTGATTTATATACATACATATTAGGTATGTGTACAATTAATATTTTTTGATCACATTCGAATTTTACATGAAACCAAGAAAACCGCGGGGAGGGGGGTAAAAACTTGAGATTTTATTAGGTTCTTTTTTTAATTTAATAAACTTGAATATAATACTTTAAAAGTTTGCAATTTACTTGCTATAAAATAATTGAAGAACAACTGATCATATCAAAATATGACATAATTATACGTCTAAAGCTGAAATTGATTTTAAAATAAATTTTGATTGAGAGACTGTTATGGAATGGCCCACCTGTATAGCAAGCTTGATACCTATAAACATTTATTTCTTGATTTGTGCGTAAAATAGTGTAGTCGCGATTATAAAATTATACAAATTTTGAAAAAATTATTGCGATCAATGACTGGTTTAAAATTTTAACATCTACCCTTTATGTTTAGAATTTAGAAGATTACTACTACTTCTTACCAAAGTATCTATTCCTAATGTTTTTAAAAAAAGTATATTTACTGACATTTAATTATTAACGTGTTTTTATGATTTAGGTAATAAGACAAATACAAATTATTTAATATTCTAAAGAAAAGCACGTTGACATGAAATAGAAATTGGTAAAATTTAATGGTTAAACGTAATTTTGGTATGTAATTAATTAAACGTGCAGATTAAGAAATAAAGTCTATTTATTACAGCGTAAATAAAAACCCACATGTTTGGAATCGCGGTTGATTGAGTAATATGGAATTGAAGAAAGATCAGTTATTTACATTATGTACATATTTTTGGGGGTAAATGCATGATAGTTCCGGAAACCAAGAACGGGTGGGTGGTGCGTGTGTAACCCCGCGCAGGGCCAAGGCGCGGCCGTGCGGGGACAGGGACCAGGTAAACTAAGCTAGCTTTGGACCACACACGTTGAAAGCTTGGTGGTCTAACCAAGGCTAGCGTAACACGGCACATCGCCCACCACACCGCGATCAGGTCTGGCTCCAAATGATCTATCACACCTGATTCACCGCGAACACGAATTATCAGAGGTGGCCACACGTGGTTAAGGCGCCACATCTATGTGTCAACTTACCCGATCCAGCTGATCTAAAGCGACGACTGCATCAACCCAACCAGGTCGTGTATAAAGGTCTGTACGGTGTCGTTCTGGGTCAGTCTGCGAGTCAGCCGTGGTGGTCATCCTCGCGGTGACCAAGAGTCCTCCTGCAGACGCAGCCCGCCTCAGCCTCGACGTACATTGACGTTCTTTTACGCCCTTACACTCTGGTGCACTACCAACTGCCACCCCACACGTTCTTCCCCATAAGCTGACGACCCATGGGTAGAAAACATTCTCTCGCGTAACAGCTGACTTTAATTTTTAGTCCTGAAAGGAGCGCAACACAAAAACACAACATTTTTCAATGTATTCACTACTTCTGCTTTTCTAAAACTATTCACGTTAATTGATAATAAATTAGCGCTATTAATAATCACAATCATTTATTTAAATAATTATTTACATTGAAGTACGATATGAAACAGTTTTACATCACTAATGGATGTCGTATTACTTCCTACACGCAACCTCTTTAATGCACTGAACATTCACTAGCAGTTGTATTTGCCTTAAACTATGATGCGCTTAAAAGCGACGACCCTCGAATCACACCGAAGCCAGACCACACACCGTGTTATTTAAAATGTAAATTCTCTAAATTACATTACTTACTTTTTGTCATTTTTGTCATGTGAAAGATTTTTTATTATATTATTATACCTATTTGTTAATTCATTTATTTACCGATACATTATATTTTATCAGAAAAATAATTTTAGTCTTTACAAAAGACTAGCGCAATTTTATACCCTAACAAATTTATTTATATTATTTTACTACAACTTATTGGTACCTGAAGATATCAAAATATTTATCTATATTAACCAGCTTTATTTAGTTTTATTGTATTTATTGGCATTGTTCGTTATAGATTCAACAAATTTCATTGCATAGTATGTAAAGATTTATTAAATTTAATCAACGTTATAAAAATTTTTATTACATTAAGAACAATTCAACAATCTCAAACCGGAAAATAAAAGTTAGTGGGCTAGGCAACACACTATACTCATTTCTTATAAGACCGAAGATCAAACGCCTATCTTGCAGTTAAAATTAAGCAAAGTTAATTTTACATATTAGTGTGACAAGACGTGATTTATTAGAAGAGCATTTCTAAAATACAATATACAGGGGCGTAACTAGAGCTAAAGGAAATATTTGCACATGGTCTTTAGATAGATTTGTTATAATATTCGGTTTCACTAATGACGTTTGTTGCCGGCAAACAGTTTGTGTTACGTAAGCGTTACGATTTAAGTTATATGCAACGTTAAATTTAAAATTAGCAAGGTACAAAAAAGCGAACAATAAAACAAACTAAGGTAATGTATTATACATAGTCGCCATTCAAACTGACTGTATTTTAACTTTGTTATTAATAAAAATTAATCAGTATTCAATTCACAACCATTTAATTGATTGGCTTTTAAAATTTAGTTAAAATTGCGTTTATACATACATAACTGACCTGTAGATAAAAGATGTTAATAAAATTGTTAAATAAATACTTAGTTATATTGTGATATCTATAATTACTGAAGTCAAATTTGTTTGTCTTTTACAATTTTTATGCAATTTATATCTATATACAGGGTGATTCAGACGAAATATGCCCAACACAAATCTACTGAGCTAATTTTTATATTAATTGTGCAAACTTTTATAAATTTATATATTTCCTTTATATAATTTAGCTAGTAAACTGTTGTAGGTATACATATAATAGTAACTTGTTTGATTTTTATTTTGTAAAAAACGTCAACTATTTGTCAATTTTCTCTTATGTTAGTGTACGAATTTTTACTTTATATTAATAATGTCATTTCGGTTTTCAAAAGGGAAGAATGCTGAAATTCATTTCATTTACTTATGGGCTTTATATTGGCAATGCCAGAAATATTATGGAGGAATACCGTAGCAGTTTTCCACGCTATAATCATCTTTCAAATTATCAAGGTTTTATTGATATTCATAGGCACTTGCGAGAAACTGAATCTTTTACGTTAAAAACAGAACAAAATCATGTCAAGAAGTCCAAAATAACATACTTCAAACTGTTCAACGTAGTCCCCAGATAAGTACAAGAAGAACATCTGCACGCCTTGGAGTACCTCAGCCAACGGTCTAGAGGATTTTAAGTGCTGAAAGATTTCATCATGATCATTTACTAAAAGTACAACGCCTTTAATCGCAAGATTATAATCAAAGGTTACATTTTTGCCACTATATCAATGCATATCCGAACTTTTATTTGGAAACATATTATTTACCAACGAAGATATTTTCACTCGTAATTATTTATGAACTTGTGATTTGTGTAACTGTCGGAGGTTTTCAGATAATATGTGATGCGGCATCATTGGAATCCATTTAATAGGACCTTATATGGTTGATGGTCTTCTTACCGGAGTTATTCATCGTGTCATTTTGGAAAACTAGCTACCCATACTTTTAGAAAACGTTCCACTTTTATTCTGAGCAAGAATTTTTGTATATTTAGATGGTGCTCCACCTCATGCTTGCCATAATTATCCTGATTGTTGGATCGGTCGAGGGGGTCAGACTTAAATCCACTAGATTATTACCTCTAGAGGCATATGAAGTAACTGGTCTATGCTGAAAGCAATAATGATTAAGAGAAAGTATTTTTAATGCTGCTACCTATATTCGGGATAGACTTCAAATACTGTAAAATGCCATTAATTCCCTATTACAGCGAATTCAAGGATGTATTAAAAAAGGTAGCCATTTTAAACAGTTAATATAAGTTGTTTCACTAAATTTGTTATGTGTTTTAAATAAAAGCATTATTTTCTAAATGCGTGCACTTTTCTTTACAAGGCCATAATGTTTTAATTTTTTGGAATTGGACTTTGATGATATAACTTTTTTGTTTAAAATTGTTCGAAGAACATGCTATAACGAAACTAGGCAATCGTTTTAAAGATCTTTATTTATCTTCACTAACTTATAATTATCCATTTACACGTATTCAACTTAATATTTATTTTAAACTACACCAGTATTAATCGTTTATATTTATAAGTATTTTTTTATAACAAGACAAGTTCTTAGAAAAAACTAAAATAAAAGAATTTAAAATACTATTTATATAGAAAGGTGATATTATAAAACATTCAGAAAGTAATAAAAAATAAAATTACACAGAATGCTGACATCATAAATTCCAATGCCATGACTCATTGCCATTACCTTGAATTTATTTAGCTATGAGTTACATTACTGACAAGGAAAGGGCCCCAACCCGAACTCACCGATGTCATTGATTTTTTGATATGTTGTAGAACATCAAAAAATAAAAGACACGTATTTTTTTTA
>JAHWXV010466883.1:0-14420 GCA_024586415.1 Phrixothrix hirtus | reverse complement strand
GGTATCTCATTTTATATATACAACTATCTTAACTTATTTCAATTACATACATTATTAGTAATTTATCTAATTTTTAATTAGTTTATATTAATTCATTTACCTTTTAAGTTAGATAAACTCCTAGGTTTACATACATCTATACCTATAATTAATTATTCTAATTATACAATGTTTCCCGCACTTCACGAGATTTGTTAAAGTCTTTTAAATTGTCTTTCTACTTAACTTAATAATAAAATTATAACATTGCAACTCGCGAAAAACTGTATCGGTTTTTATAATCAAGATTTCGGTGTTATAAAGGCACATTTTACAGCTGTATTAAAAGGATATTAAAATTTATTTATGCAAATATATAAAATCAACGTAATTTAATTGAAAGCCGCCTTTTTGAAAATATTTATCAACAAAAACGTTGGTATACAGGCATATATGCGAAAATCTAATGCTATTATAGAATACGTTAGTTTGTGTTATTCCTGATTTTGCCGTTAAAGCTATTTGGATAGAGTTAGGCGACTAACTTTCCCTCATGCACTGAAAAAATTAACAGAATGCTGAATCTGGCAAAATAACTACTGGAATTTTCATTAATTGGCTGCTAAAAATAATTTTTCATGAAACATAAGCAACGTTCGCTCGGTATTCTAGATGAATGAGGATTATCGAACAATGTCAGGAATAGCATATATGAATAAGATGATGTCCGATTTATTTGTTTCTAACCTATTTTTACTTTCTCTTACACTGTATGAAATACAGGTAAAAGAGAAGGTAGTGTTTTCGACCAAACTTTTCGATGTCGAAATTTTAGTGAAAATACACGTTTACGGGTCCCCTGAGTACGAAAATCATGTTTTTGAAAATTGTTCTCTTTCTGTGTGTGTGTGTGTGTGTGTGCGTGTTTGTGCGCGTGTGCGTGCGCGTGTGAGTGTGCGTGGGCGTGTGTGTTTTGTGAGTGTGTGTGTGAGAGTGCGTGTGGGAGCGTGTGAGTGAGCGTGTGAGTGTGCGTGGGCGCGTGTGAGCGTTGGCGCGTGTGAGTGTGTGCGGGTACGCCTGTCCGCGTGGCGCGTGGGCGGGCGTGTGCGTGTGGGCGGGCGTGTGTGCATGGGCGGGCGTGTGCGCGTGGGCGGGCGTGTGTGCGTGGGCGGGCGTATGCGCGTGGGCTGGCGTGTGCGCATGAGCGTCCACGCGTGCGCGTGGACGCGTTTGCGTTTGGACGCGTGCGAACGCGGGCGGCTTGCGGGCGGGCGGGCGCGCGTGCGGGCTTGCGTGCGTGCGTGCTCAAAACCCATAACTCCTAGAATAAGAAACTTTTATATTTGAGATTCTATCCATCGTCGCATGCGACCACAGCAATTTCACTGAAATCGGAAGTGCCACTTTACTCTTGTCATTTGTCGGTTTTTTGAGATTATTTCGAAATCGGCTATAAAGATTTTTTTTAAATTTACTACATTTCTTAGGAATTCAATCACCTTTTATATAATCTAGACGGTTTTTCACAAAATTTTCCGTAAGTCGTGTAACCGGAAGTATTTCTGCTATTAAGTCTGAATAAAATAACTATGATACTAAAAGCCTTAACTAAATGAAAATTAATATTTAAGATCACAATCACCTTAGTGCACTAAATCGAGAATTTGGTTTAAATCGAATAACCGGAAGCACCACCTTACTTCTGTCATTTTTAGATATTTACCGAATTTTTTGTTTTTCGCGAATTTCTCGAAATCGGCTGTAACGATTTTTTCAAAATCTATTGCATTTATTAAGCATTTAAGACCCTTTCATAAAATATAGGTGGTTTCTCAGAAAATTTTCTGTAAATCGCGTAACCGGAAGTACATTTACTTTTAACTCTGAATACAATAACTATGAAACTAATAGCTCTAACTAAACCAAAATCTATTTTTGGGGTCATAATCGGATTTCCTTTGCAAAATCAAAAATTTGGTTAAAATCGAATAACTGGAAGTTCCACTTTATTTCTGTTATTTTTAGATATTTTCCGAATTCTTCATTTTCTCGGTTTTCTTGAAATCGGCTGTAACGATTTCTTTTAAACTTAGTATATTTCTTAGCCAGTTGATTTAGTTTTATATTAAGCAAGGAGTTCCTCTAATAAATTTTTGAAAATCGAGTAACCGGAAGTACTTGAAGAATTAGTTGTGAACAGCGTACCTCAAAAAGTAATCATTATAAGTAAATCAAAAACTATATCTATGTTTTATATTTTTGTTACATGAGACAGCAGGAATTTGGTTAAAATCAAATGACCAGAAGTGCCGTTTTATTCCTGCGATTTTTAAGTTTATGCGATTTTCTCGAAAACGTTTTTAACAATATTTTTGAAACTTGTTGTAGTTCTTATGCCCTTGACATTCTTTTACGTTAACTTAGAGGTTTTTCTGAAAAAATGCGTTGAAGCGAGTTAACAGAGAAAACCGCTGGAGTTAAGTAGCGTTTTACGTGTCCGGTAACTTGGATGGGCGGTCCTTAGAACTACCGTTCCCAAAATAAACGTAAATAATATTCTAATCATTTGTGAACATTTGCATATTTGTATATCTCTGTACGTAAGAGGAAGTCGTGCGTTGTCTCACACCACATTTTTAAGATTTAATTTCCATTATGCGGAAATTTTAGAAAGACAATATTTTTTAGAAATTCTCAAATACCGAGCCCATTAGGAGACCTATTCAAGTGACATATAAGTCTAAAGTGTTCCGCAGAAAGTCCAAACAATTGAAATTGTAACGACAAAACTGAGGCAAGAATTTGCGGCACCAAAATGATACGTAATATGTATAAATAACATTCATAGCTTTGTCGAAGAAAATTGACCACAGAAATTCATGACGTAAGCTAGCAACTGAAAGAAAATACGTGATATTAGAAAATCAAACGTTATTCAACATTATTTCTTGCGTTTGCGTTCATTCAGCTAATGCAATGCTTTGGTGTCTGTTTTCAGCTGCAAGTTCATATTACTGGTATTTTGTATGCATACAAATTCTAAATACTTTTCAAAATTCGTTATACAGATCTGGTGGATGTTCCTAGTTGCGCTAACACCTTCCTTGCTGATTTTCTTGAGCTACTCTCACAGGATCAATGTTTCATGAGGGTACGCACAAATGAATCTTCTTTCCAACGCTGAACCATCAGTATTTAATAGTTTAAAAAGTTTAAAGGTAGATGCTTCTTATTTCATCAAAGAGTAACACCGTTTTTGTGTGTGTTTATATGTGTGAACGAAACGATATTAACGCACTCGGAAAGAGTGAGTACTAATCCCAAGAAATTACTGTACGTGTTGGAAACGTAAAAATATTTTTAATTATGCCACTAAATACTTTATGCACCTAAGCCTGGATATTACTCTAAAAATTCAACAGTTTCTTATTATTTACATCGCAGACTTGGTGTGTTAGTAGACTGGTAACTGACTAGCACGGCTGTTACCGTTTGGAACTAGAACATACACGCATGCTATACCAATGTATGCCTATTAAAACTGCAACTTTTTAATATACCGTGGTAGATAGAGCTACATACCTAAGGATAAAGTTATAAATTGGGTTACGTTACCTTATATTTCAAAACAAATTGTGTATAAGGTTGGAAAAACGTAAAATAGTTTGATAATATTAATTTAGGAAGTTGATTTAATTATGAAAAAATTCAATTCTCAAAGGAACAACAATAAATTAAAGAATATAGTAAATTACGAGCAAATATCGGAATTAAGATAAAATTCTTAAGTCAAATTTCAAAATAAACAGTTTTATATAAATATTAATATAAACAAAATTTAAAATACTCTGTTAGTGAACCCATGCAGATGAAATATTTGAACATTCACATTAACTAATTGTAATAATTTAAAGAAATATAAAAAATTGAGGTTAATTTCTGACACCTTTTAACTGAAGAGATAAAATTAATTAACGCTTATGTTAAAAATTATACAATACATGTGAAAAAGGTTACAACACGAACAATTAAACGTTATACCATAACAAAAGTGAAATGTTAAAACAAAGTGTGTGAATCTTTAAATACATCATACGTTCAAAAAACACAATTTTCGGCAAAATAATTATGAACATACTAATCACCAGAAACTATAGAATATTATAGAAGTGTTTTCCATCCATTTGATTGAAATTTTTCAGAAAATGTTGCAACTGTTGAAATAATCGATCATTGTCATAAACCATTTTGGTGTCTTACCAATTTGGCACCAGAGAATTTTAAAAATTGTAAAAGTATTTAATAAGGCTTCGCAGAGAGATTCTTTCAATAATTTAAAGCAAGAATATGTTTCCAAAATCCAATTTAAACCCATATTAAAGATTTTATGTCCATTTAAATATTGCCAAATTTTTAAAATAATGCTTATTCGACAATTTCGGCCTACATTCTGTTTAAATCCTCACTAATCTTCAGTAGCATTTTGACCATCGTTAGAGTATGTCATGCTCCTCAGCATAAATTGCAATTAAATTAATCCATGTGGTTTTAAATAGGATGTTATAACCTGAAACAAGTTCGGTTAAGAAATTAAGAAGATTTTAATTTTGAATAAAATTTGAATATTATTACAAAGAATCATAATAAGAAATTAAGTTAAGAAGAAATTAAGAAGATTTTAAACAAAAATTAAAGAAAATTTTACATCTATTAAATTACCTGAAGTTTTTTTGCCTGGTAAGAAAATATTTAAGACCATTGAAGTAAATTTAGTTGATTTTGGAATTCAACGTAATTCATTACCACTGTAATTAAATAAGTATTGTGACATTTAAGTTCATAAATATTATTTCAAAATACGTACATCTATATGTGAAAGTACATGGCTGCCATCTTGTATAAATAACGTATAAAGTTAATCTTATAACAATATATAATTATTTCCAAAGGATTTTGCGAATCTTCGACAACCTCACAACACAATAATCAAGAAGTGTTCACGATTGTTAACACTAAGTTTTTATAAACAATTTTAATAACTGTTTAGCAATTCATGTCAAGAAACAAGAAGTTATCAACCCCTCTTCCGTGTTGGACTGGGAAAGGTCATTGACAATTTGAGTATTGCCGAAGGATCATAGAATTATTCCGAGGATAGAGTGTGTATTTAAAGACTACATTATAAAGGTTAGTGAAATTAATTTGTAAAGGGGATTGATCACGAAGACCAGTGCATAATATTTAACAATATAAATAAAAGACGATTATACAAATTTAAATTTATAGACTACATTTATTAAAGTATTGAATAATTTAAAAAAAATTTGCTTTTGAGTTTAGTAATTGAGTATGTTTAAGAAAAATTACATTTATTATCATAGACTTGACTGTGAACTAAAAGAACTCATAGAAAGGTTAATTTAAATTTGATATTTATTTTGAAAATTGTTTTTTCTTATTGCGATTTGAATTTAATTAAGAATAAAAGGTTGTTGTTTTACAAATTTAATTTTTTATTATGATTTTGTATGTGAAAGTTCGAATGTATTATTTTTCTTAAAGAGATTTGAATTTTATAATTTATTATCTGTGTTTATTGAACTAATATTTTAATTTTTTATTGTTGAGATTTGATATGAGGTAAGTTATCCATCATAGGGCAAAGTATAGGGTAGGTTGCAGTATATTGAAGACAGGTAGGAAACTTGTTCGACACAAGGTAAATGAAAATTCGAGGCTATTCAACCAAACATACAACGAAATATACAATTCACGAGATTCCACATGTTTGCCGCCGCAACATGAGGCATTTAAATCAATCATTTACAAAATACAAAATATTAATTTTAATATTGTTGGAACCATCAGTTCGAAGGCCGGTTTTCCACATATTTGACATACGTGGGGCATTTGAACTAAGCTAAACCACACATTTGTCAGCCTAATGTGGGGCTTTTCTAAACGTAAAGATCTATCACAATATTTGTCCCAACAACGTGGGGATCTTAAGTGAATTAAAAGTAAACATAAAACTATTTTAATATAGTGGGAGTTTAGTCGTTTGAACTAAGTTTTTCCACCATACATTAGTTTAACTTTATATTTAACAATTGCGGATTTATTTTACCTGCGGAATATACTTAGCTGTTTTTTTCGTTCTTTCGATTTTTACATCCAGGCACGTAACATGTAACTATTTTCATTATTTTAACAGCTAACTCTAACTTCGTGGTACTAAAACATTCTTACGTGACACCAAGATAATGGCGAAAGCGTAAAACGTAGCTCGTATTGCTTGAATATTATGTTATGTATCCCTTCTTTTTTCTAACTTAAGATTTAGTATTTAATTTTTAAATAAGGTAATGCAATTTTGAACAATGAATGTCGTACCATATATTTTCATCAACTTTTGAATTGAATTTAGAAACTTCAAAGTAGTTTAATTCATACTTATCAGAATTATATTAAATTTAAACTGCCTAGATTTTTAACAATGGTAATATTTCTAAATCACCTCATAGCTGTTGGATTCAATTTGATATAGATTTAATAACCTAATATATTGTAAATGTTTTCAAAGTAGATACTAAAAACGGTCATTAGGAATCTATCTAGCAACTTCGATTATCTATAAAACTAAGTTTGTAAACGCGTTTTATATCACCATTAAGGATTTATGCCTACATGAGTTTTATTGGAATTCATATGTCTTGAAAGCAATGCGGGATATTAAGTCAAAATAAAAGGATCCTTTTATATTAATGTTCAGATAACTCACTTTTTAGTCATCTGTGAATTGTCAGAAAATTCAATGAGGTATTATTATCTAACCTAATAAGTGGAGACAAAAATGTACATATCTTCAAAGTTTGAAGGGACTCTATTAATCGATCTAGTTAAGAGTTCTAAGCTAAAATATCTCGGAGATTATTCATTTTGGATTCACTTTATTAAAGCTTTTCTTATCTCACAGAATACTATCAAAGGCTTTAAAGTTTGCCACACTCTCTATTTAGCATTTTAAATAAAATACGTGTCAAAACCGATTTGGAACGTATTGCATATAACATGAACATTACTGTGCAAATCTTATAAAACTGGAAATTATACAGGATGTTTTGTTGGTCCAAAAAATTCGATAGCATTTTTAGAATAAAAATGAGGTCAATAGTTTCATATGAAAGTTACATTTTTAACCATACTAGGAGTTCCATAAAGGCAACATCATTATGGACCTTGTGACTTTAAATGCAATCTCCTATATTTGAATTCTTTTTTAAATTTTGATAAAATTTGGAATATTTTGATACCTAGATGTCCCTATCTATTTTTGAAGTATTTCTAAAAATTTTGAATATTTTGTCAAAAATTAGATATGCAATTTCTTAATGATATTTTAGCAAGTTTTTAAATAATATATTCATCCCTCTTACAGATCTAGATTTATGTTAAATAGACATAAATTGACAGAATTTTCGCTATTGGTCAGACAACGAACCTCGTTTAATGAGGTAGGTACACACTGAGTGGTTTGAAGAAGTCAATATTTCAGTTGAAAGAACTTGTTTTGCTTCCAAATACTCTATACCTATATGTAATGTTTGCTAAAGTGGATACAAGAGTGGATGCTTACTTCGAAACGAGAAGAAATAAATTTCAAGGTTAAGATCTAGATTCCCTTATGCGTAAGATTCGCTAACTTGCAACCGACATGAGAAGAGTGAATACTAACTTAGAGGTGATACTAGAAAATGTTAGAAGAAGAAAGTGCTGCAAGCGAGATTTGTAGTCATTAAAACGTTAGATTTAGCTTGTTCAAATTGTATTTTACTATGTATAATTATATCTAAGAACTCTAGGTGGATAATTTTGACTTGAGAAAGTGTTAACTTCGTCAATGTATTTGCTAGATGCAAGTTTCGTGAGCAGGTATATTATTTTGGTGTCGACTGTGTGTGAGTATATGGTACCAAAGTGTGAACCACTATCATGGCGACTTCAATGGGTAGCTTTGGATGGTCAGTATGAATAAGGTGAAAAAGGTTGTTGCCATCAATTTATGGGGTTGTTCGTACTTAAAAGCGAAAGAAAATGAAATGGCTGTCTCCAATTTGGAACTCTATATGTGTTTCTGACGTTCGCTCATCTTTCTTTTTTCCTAAACGACTTTTTCGCTTTCGAATTTTCTTATAAGTGGTTAATTTTCTATATTTGTACGTAAAATCAATTACTTTTGTTTAATTAATTAATATCTTATACTACTTGAATGGATTTTGTCTATCTTAAGAACAAGTGGAGACGTTTGATTGGTTTATTGTTTTATATAATTATTTTTGACTGAATAGATCGCTTTCATATTAAATTAATTTTTATAACTATGTTACATTTCTTTTTGACCTGAGTTAATTTAGTTAAAAATTCTCACATAGAGGACTATATCTTTTATTCTACATTGTCTTTATTGTATTTCACAATTAGCGAACTTATTTCACTTGTTTCTATTTACTCAACGCGCACTATATTTTTATTATTTGTTCGCGTTTTTTTACGACTTCGGTGCGGCACTAGAATGGAAGTCTGTTGACATTATTAGAAAGTAATGCGAGGTGTGTTACAATGTACAAGATGAAAGTATCTGTGTACACACTAATGACGTATCTACTAATTTCACTAAAATATCAGTACTATTCATTCGAGTCTCATAATCACAAATATAATAACAGATAATACAGGCCACTGCTATGTAAAGACTGAGCAAATGCCACGATTTATGTCTAAGTGTAATTACGTTTACAAACATTATTAGCATTAAAATAGACATAATTTATATGTGCACCGCTCTCATAGTGTGATTAAGGTAGTAACTAGGAAAGTTCTGTTAAAAATCTGAGAGTCAGAAATTAAGATTTTTTAAACGAATGTACTTTGCATACACATGTTTGCGGACATCTTTGTTCCTTCTCCGATTTCATTTGAAAATGCATTGATGTTTAATATAAAGTTGTTGTATATTATTTTAGGTGTCTTCAGGTGTGTTGAGTTAAATAATAGTTCAGTAATTCACAACATGTGACAGAAGCACCAATTTTCCAAATTTTAAGGCACATGTACAAAAGGTGTATATAAAACGACTCTTGTATAAAACATTTGGAGATTACTCTGACTTATTTGGAAAATATCCTTAAAGATTTCAGAAGGATATGAAGAATAATGTATTAAAATTAGGAACAACTCAAATAGATAGAACTTGATACATTTGATGTAATTCTTGACAATCCAAACACATCGCTCCCCGTGAACATAAAAGCTTTCTGGGAAATAACACGCAATAACACCTGTTTCAGGAACAATTGGTTTTCTGTAATAAAAATGAATGAAACAGCAATAAACCTTTTTATTTAGGCGTAGGCCAAAACCCAAAAATATTTTTATAAGACTCCCAAGTTTTTTAATTATCTATTTCGACTACAATATATTTATAATTTACAATTAATTATAATTCTAAAAATATTCATCTATTTCTAATATTTTTGTATTTATTTGTACCCGAATATCAATTTCAGAACCAACTATAGACTATACTGTGATCCATATATTTATATCTACACAATATTCCACAGAAATATAAAAATTACGTTTCATTTAGGTTGAGAAATTTGGCCTAGGGCATGCTTCATCACAGAAATTTTCAATTGGAGACTCATAAAAGATATTATTATGGATTTTATTTCACTATCCCTTCTCATCGTTACATCTTGCAGCAGCGACCTCGGTCTTTGCAGCCAAGGCATTTTTACTTCAATCTTTGAATTATGTGATCTACCTTGGAACTTCAATTGCCATTATACAACGCAAATTCTTATAAAAATGGCAGCCAACTGTCTTGCATTCCAACTGCACATTTGGATCTGGACGCCCGAAATATTACTATCATGTTTCGCATTACTTGCCCATTAACTTGATCTAGAATAACCGATTTTTGGCATAACCAACTTCCTGTCAGCATTGGTACAAAGTTGCTTCCTTAAATTCTACATTGCATTTCACATATCATCATAATGTAGCTTCTAATGTAACCATACTTTTATAGTGAAGTAGTAAATACCCTAGCGGTAACGCCTAAAACCTCTTAAACATGGTGTTAATTCAACAAGACATTCGCAGGTTATTAGCAACACAGTGTGTTGAAGGGTACTCAATGATGCGTAAGAGGGATTTATGTACTGTTCAGTGGCAACATCGAATCACAATTTGTGGTATACTGTCATGAAATCTACAAAGGTAGTTTTTTATATTCAATTTCTATATTTTTTACCTCGACTCGGTACGCTCTTTATTTCACCTGTACCTTTTTTGGCCGTATTCGTACTAATGCAGGAAGATAGCCCATTGACGTGTACCACTTTAGGTTTACAGCATTGATCTTCGTTGTAAGTTTATAACGCCCTTCCCAAAATTGCAGCCGGGATAATAATCCTCGTTATCGTTGAAGGTACATTAACCACAACAGAACTATGGTTGAAATCTTCCAGCTTTAGAACTCACATCATACTTGACCTTCATTTGGTTACTACCAACCTGACTGTTACCGGGAAGTCTCTCATGTACAAAGATTGACTGCCGCCGAAGACTTTTAATAAGTACACTTTTGCCATTCCATGCTTTATTGGGCCTACTATCGAACTCTTTATCACACGGTAGCCGTATCATATACTCAAGCAACACTTTAGCTGGCGTCTCGCCTGTTACCTGATTTATAGCTGACTGATACGCCATTCGAAACAGACGCATGTATTGATCCCAAATGCGCTCCACCATTACCTAAATCGAACTACATATGAGGAGTATTCGCGAGTTTTCGTATTTTTAGTAATTTACAGGTTTAGGAATAACGTTGATTCGAACTTTCGTCCTTGTTAGAAAATAGTCAGTTAAGGAGCTCCTATTCACTTATTAAAATAATTCATTGTAACCAAGATGTATATATTTCCTGTTTATGTTTCCAAAAGCAGACTTGTTATATCAATCCTTTCGAATGATCTATCGATGTTATATTGTCTCTCATCCGTGCTCTCCGTATTTCAAGTGACCCATTAGCGCTAGCGTATGTTTCAATATCATTTATTAACGCCTTTTTTGCAATGAATCCAATAAAATCGTTCTTGAACTAATTCCACAGTCTTCTGAATACCCTTCTCATGGCTCATTATACATTTGTCGCAAAATCTTTACCACTTTATTAATTGGAGTTATCAACTGCATCCGTTTTTCCAATTCTTGTTTCATACCTCAAGCTCTCTTCAGAAAACCGTCTTCGATCAATAGAGGATTTCATTGTGTCCACTATACTTTAACTAGAACGTTAAGCATCAAATCTAAATAAGTCTCCCGATCTTTCACATTGACAGGTTACCAAAGGTCGTTATTAATGGTGGTACGTTTGAAATATTCTTCAATTTTGGATTCCAGTTGGGAGCAGTAGTTTCAATATTTTAAACAAGACCTTTATGATTCAATGATTCCTTCCACCTTAAAGTCATTAATCCCCATCGCGATTTAGCCTTTTGAATTCATAACCTATAGTAATTTTTGTCAACGCAGCTTCAATAGGATCTTCCACCTATAAAGCTATTTATAAAGGTGTTTAGATGTAGTCACTGAAATCTGCTTAAACATTTTGAATAACTTATGATAGTTCTTATTCCATAAATAGAATTGGATTTTTTCGGTAAGTTTTGTTAGGGATTTTGAGATGTCTAAAGATCCACGTACACACCAGCAATAATAAGTGCATAACCATATTTTTTGATTGTTGCCATTATTATACCGCCCAATTTTGTTCTTAGTATTACTTCATTCACGTAAACTAAACGTTTTTCCAAGGCCGGTCTTTCAGAAATAGTTCCATTAACCCTTCAAACGTTGCTGGTACATTACATAGAGTAAGCAAAATCACAAAAAGGTGCGAAACTATCGATACAATAATAAATGACGTCTTATACCGATGCTTTAAGTCAATATCGGTTTGCCAATACTAACTTTTCATATCTAAACTAAAAATTCACCTAGCGCTGGAGTCTTTATCCAATATGTCATCAATTTTGGGTTAGCGAATGATTGTCCTTTTTAATTATGTTGTTGAAGCAGCGAAAATCTGCACATAATATAATGCTGCCACCTTTCTCATTAACCAGCAGAACTGGCGGTGTCTATGTTCTGAATTATGTTCTCAAAGTCTTTACGTTTGGGTAAAAGCAGTGTTGGTTATTGACGTATTGGTTGGGCACCATCGTTATTTTATACACTACTACATTTGTTATTTCCTTCGATTCATTCTCGGTGGTTACGATGTCAGCGTACCTTTCAATTAGTTGACTAAACTGTTCATTTTTATCTTAAGATAAACTTCTATCTAAAGTATTGCACTAAGTTTAGATAAATAATCATTATACAACGTATTCTGGATCATACAAGGCGTGCACAATCCCAGTACGGGTGCCACTTCCTTGCCCCTAACCAGTACTCTGCTTACTAAAACCCCGCAGTTAATATTCTCATGGTTAGTCTGTAAGATTCTTCGCATTCTGCACGGAAGTATGCCCGATCTGTACAGAGTGGTCTATTACTATTATTTTACTTCTCTCTGGTAAGGTTAGCTCGTCTGTAGGCTGCTATTTCGTAAATCATAAGTTACGGCATGAATTCCTGTAGATGTTAGTAATCTAAGCTATGAAGTTAATAACTTCCCATTTTTGATGGCACTTAGCTCCACTATTGCCTTCATTGCTCTCGTACCCAGTAATATCGGGCAAATGTTTGCTGCGACAGCTTCATCAGCTCCATATGGGTTGTGTCGTAGGAATGCCAGTTGGTCAGTGTCTTCTGGGATTTGATTAGCAGAGATCGATATTCGTTTGTTAACATCGAAACCCGTTTGGTCTACTGATGGACTGTATTCGATGGGACTTTTCCAGTTCTTCAGGCCAGTTTTTTGAACATGTCTCCGCTGTCCGTACTTTTGATATCATGGTTTTGGTTCAGTTGGTGTTTGTGCCTTAATTATTCGTAAAAGTGTTTATACTTTCGGCGTCATAGACTTCTGCTCTGGCCCACACGTAGGCAAGGCCTGTTTAGCCACTACGAATTCTAATACATAGACAATGCCCTGGAAAGATCCTTTGGTTGGATTAATCTTAATGTCTGCGCACGAATTTCGAAGACCATCCAATTTCATATCCTAAGTTGCTCAACGAAACTCTCCGGGTCTTCGGATATGACTAAACGGTGCAACTTCAGTTTCTAATTTGAGATTGTTTTCTCTAACCTTTTAAATTGAAAATGCTTATTTTCACAACGCATTTTCAGTCTGCAGATTAAGTAGTCAAAATTGTTTTGTAAGTCGTCTGATACAGCTTGTAAAATTTCAAAGCATTCCAATGTAAAGCCACTGATGTCGCGGTCACCATTTCTTCCACGATCTACTTGCTTGTAATAATTGGGACAAGGCGTTCATTTTATTCCCATTATTCATAATGAACTAAGGATACACCTTGTTCTGGCGTGCTAACTTCTTTAGTTGTGGTTATGATAATAAGCTTTTAATGTAGGACCACAAATTTCCTAATTACTTCTTTATATTTTGTTGATATTTGAGTGACTTTTACCGTGATATCTTCAAATCCTTGTTCATACTGCATTATAGTAGCTTCAATTTATTGGTTTAGTTACTGCTCTATTTTCCCCTGAACGAGAGTTATTGTATTTTTAACATTCACTTTTAATATATTTTAACTTGACCTAATTTTTTCTGGAGCTTCTCTTGAGTTAATGAAATTTCTTCTTTTATATTCAACTTTATTTCTTGGTGTAATTTATTTTGATTTGAAGTGAATTCATCTTTAAAAATCTGGTGTGAGACAACCCACGACTTTCTCTTACGTACATAGATATACAAATATGCAGACGTTCACAAATAATTAAAATATTATTTAAGTTTATTTTGGGAATGATAATTGTAACGGTCATCCATCCAAGTTACTGGACACCTAAACCCTGCTTAACTCCAGAGATTTTCTCTAATAACTCGCTTCAATGCATTTTTTCAGCAAACCTCTAAGTTTGTGTAAAAGGATATGAACGACACAAGAACTGTAGCAAGTTTCAAAAAAAATTGTTAAAAACGTTTTGTGACGTTTTGACTCTTGCGGAACGCCACAGTATAATTTTAAGAACTTGCGTTCTTCCCAGCGGTAGCTCTGAGTAGTGAGGGGTGGTTCGTAGGGTTATTAATCGTTTGGACTTGTTGATTCTAGTCTCCAGGGTGGTACGAGGTCGGTCCTCTCGCAATGGACGCTATTCAAGCCAACTGACGTCGCCTGAGCCTTAGTCTCTTAACGGACTGGATTTCGAAGCAGAGTCGGGTTAGCGGCGGAATTAAA
>JAHWXV010466882.1:0-15905 GCA_024586415.1 Phrixothrix hirtus | reverse complement strand
CCCCCCCCCCCCCCCGCCGTTTTCCAGTTACGTCAAATTAACTATCACACCGATAGGTATTATAAGTTAAATGGAATAGTTCGTTGCTACATATTTCAGATAATAACGCGGTTTCTACGAAACCAATCACATCGTATTTACACGTAGTAGTAGATAGATAAAGTTCACTAATTTTTGATTTTAAGCCACGCACATTCTGGAAATAACATTGCAAAATTTGGTCTTTACGTCGTTATTTAAATTATTCACTTTAATTGATTGGTTATCGTTAGATAACCGGTTCAGTTTTTTGATATTATTTGTGGCAGGCCTCAAATATAACGTATCGTTAAATTTAACTCACCTCTAGTTGTTCTTTCATCAAGCTATAGTCGAAGTTTTTCTAGATGTTTTTTTTTGCATAGGTGTTTGATCCTGATATATCCGCCAGGCAGTACCAGTAAGAGTGTGCCTTTTACTTCGAAGGATTGTTAATACATCATTTTGATTAGAGAGAGTTATCTTAATAGGCCGAAGTTTACCTAATTTTTTGTTTCCAATTCGCATTACTCTAAATTTGTCGGTGGAAATATTCGGCGTAATACTTTTAATGATATCAGCGACTTTTTATAATTTTCGTCGCCTACGGTAGTAGATCTTGATGCCTCATCAGTAACATTGAAAATAATAATATTCGCTGCGCGCTTATTACGCTCTTGTATTTTGTTAATAATGGACCCTGTAAATTCTGTAGATTGTTGATTAAGTACAACAGATTGTTGGGTAGTTGTTTTTAATATATCAATTTTAGCTCTTAATTGTAGAATTAGAATTTTTAGCTCTGTTATATCATTAGGTTTATTTTTGCAAATTTCACATTGAAATTGTATACGTCTATCATGATTAGATAAGCATTGACCTCCGCACGCGACAAACTTGCACATGTACGCATAGGAAATCTACATAAATCACAATGTAATTCTTTATCGGGATTTAGTTGCTGATTACATACACTACACTTATTTACCAGCATTATCAAATTGTAAACACGAAAAACCCTTTAATAACATTAATACCAGCAGTTTATGAAAACACGTCTGTCTTCGATAATAACTATTATAACTTATATACTTAGTAGAAGGTTAAATTTAAAAGATACTAGAGCAAATGTATCGATAGATAATTATGGTGGTGCTATGAAAGTTAGTTGTAGTGAGTAGACGTGTTTCGTATTTGCTGCGTTATAAGCTAACTTTAATGTGCAATATAGTATTAGAGTGTAAATTCATAAAACTAAATTTAAGATGTCGGAAACTAGAAGTAAAAAACATGCCGTTGACGATGATCCATCGAGTAGTTGAAAATTTTTTTAATTCGGAAGTACTCCTAAGTAAACTTTGCGAAACTGTGGCACTACAAATCGAAAAAAGATTTGATAATCGCCTTAAAGAAGTTACCGAAGAAGTAGGAAAACTTAATCAAAACATTCAACTTTTGAAAAAACGCATTGGTGATAAAATTGATGCCCTTGACCAATATAGCCGTAGGAATATTATAACACTCGGAGAACTTGCAAAACAATTGAACAGGTTGCACAGACTTAATAATACTCTTTGTAGCGCACAAATAAAAATTAAAAAAAATAAATTTTAGTTATCACTAATTCATTTAACTGTACACGTCTTTCTTTATTATATTTCTTTATTAGCATTTATTAAATTAATCTATTGAACCGAATATTTTGGTTATTATTTTATAAGAACATATAGCATTTTCTGTTGTTTTGTAGTGTACCTATTTATATGCAACTATAAATAATTTTTTAATTTTTGTATTATTAAGAAATCGTTAAGTTTGGTTCATGCAAATATTCGTTCATTAATTTGCGTTTTCAATGAATTTAAAAATTTTGTTTTAGGTAACGACTATGATATAGTGGCGGTCACGGAAACGTGGTTGATCTCTAATATTCCCGATGCAGCTATTATTATAAATAATTATAAAATTATACGACTGGACAGAGATGGGAGAGGAGAAGGAGTTCTACTATATATTAAAGAAATATTTAAAATTATAATATGTCATACTGAAATGCAAAATTATATAGAACAGCTTTGGGTAAGTTCTCCTCTTCATGATAAGAACGTTGCTGTGGGTGTTATTTATTATCCCCCTAAGTCTTCAGCATCTCTTTTTTTAAATAATTTAGAAAACATATTGAGCGATTTTGTAATTTCTTATGATATAATTTTTTGTACGGGTGATCTTAATGTTGCTTATTTAAATAATAATAATCCCTTAAATATTAAATTGTTTTCGATTCTCCTATCTTTAAATTTGAAGCAAGTTATAGAATGCTCTACACGTGTTACTATCACCTCCTCTTCCTTACTTGATCTAATCATAACGAATGATCAAACAAAGATTATCAAAATTGGAAACATAGATAAATTCTCGGATTACGACTCTGTTTTTCGTACAGCAGAATCTGAAATCACTCAAATATATCCTATTCAAAAAACATACTGTAATTCTAAATATTTCAATTATAATCTATTTTATCGAGACCTACAAATTATTCCATGGCATAATATACTTTATTTACCTAACGTAGATAGTAAACTGTCTTTTCACAATGAAAATCTAATTACATTATTAAATATTCATGCTCCAGAAAAAACTTCAAAATTCACTCGTCCATGCGCACCGTGGATAACAGACACTATACGATTAATGTAGTCCTTGAGAAACAAGGCCTTGCATCGTTTTGAGACTTCTAAATATCCTATTCATTGGGATTACTACAAATAATTACGCAACTTTGCTAAAAAGGCAATCAACAATGAAATAAAAGCTTATTTGGAACATATTGTGAAACAAAAGTCTTCTAAAACGCTATGGGACGAATTAAAAAGAATGAATGCTTACTATTATAATGAACCTAACACAATCTCGAATCACTTACAAGACGTCAACGAAATTAATAAAAGTTCTTTATAAAAGTTACTAAAGATAAGAGTCCAGATTGTGAAAACCTTATACATTATTATTTAGCTAGTATTAATAACAAAGTTAAGACACAATTAAAGTCCCGTGAAGTAGATGAAGCCACTGTTGACAAAGTGATTCATAAAATGAAATCGAAAGCATGCAGTGTTGATGGTATTAACATCGACCTTATTAAGTACTGTTGTTCATTTTTGTTGGCTTACCTTACCCATATAATAAACTATTGTATAATTCATAGTACTTTCCGAATATCTGGAAAGAAGCTATTGTGTTGCCATTTCCGAAAATGCATAATCCTCACATTATAAGGACTTAAGGCCAATAAGTATTTTGCCAGCTCTGTCGAAACTCCTAGAAACCATCTTATCCTATCAATTACGTATTAATGAAAACAATATTTTACCCCAAACTCAGTCTGGTTTCCGACCAGTTGTGGTTCAGCACTATCTCATATAGTTAATGACGTAATAGCTGCAACTGAGCAAAAAAAACTTGCTGCGTTAATTTCTCTTGATTATTCAAAGACTTTTGACATGCCTCGTCACTCAGTTTTAATAATTGAATTAAAGTATATTGGTTTTGAGGATCCTGCAATCAGTTTATTAAATGAATACCTAAAAGACCGAAGTCAGAGAGTTTTGCTGAATTATTTGTATTCTGCCCAACGATACCTTACTAGAGGCGTGCCGAAAGGTTCTATATTGGGGCCCTTACTTTACACTATATATACTGCAAATTTTTTTCGGTTATCCATTACTGAAAATTTAATTTATATGCGGATGACACGCAGCTGTATTATTCATCTAATTACAATGATTTAGACTTGTCTTTAAAGCGAATCAACGCAGATCTAGCTAAACTGTTGGCTTTTTCTAAAAAACACTCTCTTGTAATTAACCCAAATAAGCCGTCCTTGATACTATTTGGAAGAGATAAGGCACGGGAAATGGCACAGGAAAAAATTGTTATTGTAATAGACGGCAAAGTGATTCCAGTTTCTGACTGTTTAAAAGGTCTAGGTATATCAATAGATAATAAACTTACCTTTACTAATCATGTTAATGTTAATTTATCAAGAGCTTATAGTAGTTTAAAATTGTTATATTTTAGTCCCCAACTTTTAAGTATTAAACTAAAGATCATGCTTTGTGAGTCTCTAGTTTTATCACATTTTAATCATTGTGATGTTGTATATGATCCATATTTGCGTATTATGGACAGCCATCGAATTCATAAGGCACAGAATTCATGTCATAGATTAATCTTTGGAATTAGAAAGTATGATCACATAACACATAACACAAAATACACAACACAAGTTAGAAGAGGTATATTGGTTGAATATGCGCAGTAGGCGCTTGCTTCATTGTGCTTGTTTCTATCACAGAATACTAATTCTCCATATACAATACCTGTACAATAAAATAAGTTTCAGAACTGGTGTTCATCATTTAAACTTAAGACATAGAGGATTGCTTAGCATACCCAAGCATAACATCAGTTTATTCAAACGATCATTTAGTTACTACATTGCTAATTTCCTTAACAACATTAATGAGGAACTATTAACAGCATCACCATCGGCCTTTAAAACGAAATATAAAAAATCATTAATGAACGAACAGTTGAAATCTACCTAATCTCCAAACTATTTCACACTCATTGTTATTATATATTATTATTATTTTTTCTTTATCTATTTTATTTTGTATTTTTAGAGTTGTTATTGGTACAACAGATTAAACATGTTTCTTTATAATTTTATGTAAAATTGTTGTCATAAGCATTTGTATTACTTACTTTATAACTGGTGTGGTACGTATTGTACGTATGTAACTGAATACGTACTATTTGGAGATTTATCAATAAAGTAAATTATTATTATTATTATTATTATATTAAGCATCATGGTGTTTTGTACGTTAAGAAATAATTAAATTATGTTAAATGTACCCAGTTTTATTATTTTTTAAAATACAAATTATAGGATGGTATACCAATTATGTTTTGTAAACTTATGAAACGTTTTCCATTTTTCTGACAATTGTATTTTTCTGTTAGAAAGTGACAATATATTTTATAAGCTTACAAAACAAGATTAGAGAAATAAATAACAGAATGTATAGCCCAGTCTAAATTATAAGTGTCTTGTTTTGCAGATTACTGTTTGTCAACTTGCTATAATTTACAGTCACCATTCATAGATGGCTTACAAATCGTTGCATTTCTTTTTATATAAGAATGTCACTTCTTTCTTTTATTTTCTGTGGCGCCGAACTAAACAATATCAGACTGCTGTCTGACAAATATTTAATACAGTAATCATGTTTATTATTGTATTTTTGACTACTATTTAAATCTTCGTCTCTGTTAATTTTAAATTATTTTTGTATAATAATAGAAATTTAAAATAAAATATTTTATAGATTATTATTCTTTACGAGGAACTATTTTATATTGACACTGTAGGAAACACAGCCCGAACCTTTACCATTTTTATACTATACCATTTTTCGTACTCGCATATTGTACAACTTTTAAAATAACATTGCAAGACATATTTCTGACATTGTTTTAAGTGAAAGACGTCAGATAAACATGAGCTCTATTCAGAACATCTGTCCTGACATAATCTTCTGTTGTTTATAAATGACTGTTCCAATATTAACATAGGCTGTTTTGGAGATTCTTTTTAAAGTAGTAGGCGAACACAAAAGCTTGCGTGTAGCGTTAGAAAAAATGTTTGAAATATAACTCTCAGTAAAATAATGTGAGCATTTCTCGTAAAGAAGTATATTCAATTAATAAGTATTAATTACACGTTAAAAACTGGAGAATATTTGTAAACATAATTTTGTCTATATATCAAATTAAGCTCGTTTAAAAATAAATGTTTGACGATACCTACCTACCTTTATGTAACAGATTTATAATTATATCATCTACAAATATATAAAATCGTTGTATTTGTAATATATTAATTCTGTATTTAATACTTTATAAGAGTTCTGACCATATTATGTGCTAACTAATAATAGGCTGATTGAACCATACTATGTTAATTATTAGTTTTGTTAATCAATATTTGTGCAGTTTATGAACTGTATCAGATATAACATAACTAGGAATTGAAATACATTTTCTAAACTTAAAAGAATGTCCTTATCGGGGTTTCAAATGTTTAAATATCAATATTTTGATAAAATATACGTAGAAACTTGTAAAGATGCATTAAAGATGTATTAATTTCTTATCTCAGTCATTTAAAATATAGATAGCTATTCTAGTTTTCTACACTTGTATATAAAATAGTCTATCGAAGATTTACATTACACTTATTTTCTTAGGTACAAGGGCATTCCATATTTAAGGTTCCCTATTTAAAATACAAAAATCTGGTGTGAGACAACTCACAACTTTTCTTGCGAACATGGATATCCAAATATGTAAATATCCACAAATGACTAAAATATTATTTACATTTAGTTTGGGAACGATAATTCCAACGGTCACCCATCCAAGTCGCTGAACACGCAAAACGCTGGTTAACTTGAGAGATTTTCCCTGATAACTTGTTCACGTAAACGCATCAAGACATAAGAAGCGTAGCAAGTTCTAAAAAAGCTATTAATGATGTTTTCGAGAAAATCGCAAAAAACTTGCCTTATACTCAAGTACTACAAAAGTTTTACTTACTGAAGTAATCAAAATATCCATCATTATTTTCTAAACAATAAAATAAACGATTTTCAAATTCATAACTCACATTTGTGAACACTTCTTGGAAACTGAGCGAAATGCCATGTTTATCTGGCCACGGAGGTTTTCTATTGAAGCAGGCTGTGTACACCTTCGACTTTAAATAACTCCAAAGAAGGGAATCCAGATGTGTAAGGTTCAAAAATCGTTCTGGCTTTCTATGGGATCTCTTCTTCCAATCCACTATTCAGGAAATCTGTCATTTAAAAATTGTCCACCAGCAACAGCTTAGCTAGCCCCAGTTGCTGAAATTGAACGCCAAACCTGTAAGGAGATATTCGATAGTATTCTCTGGAATCTTTAGAAGCATATCTCTATTTAGATTTTCTTCCAGAAACAGAGGATCAATAATTATATCTCCTGCCTAGATGTTAATTTCTTTAGGGTCATTGTGTATGTCCATTACGAAAAAGATACGGATTTTAGCTAGGCTGTGCGATTTAGAAATACGTACATTCGTCACTAACCATGAATTATTTTCAATTTTCTCTGTTGGCTCTTGATAAAAGTGAATTCTTCGATGGTAGTCGTATTCAAGTAGCTTTTTAAGTGTTTTTAGCTTATAAGAGTCGAATATATTCATCTTAAGAGATTGCCGTATCATTTTATGCTTTACTGCGTTAGTAAGCCGTTGAAGTTGCAAGAAATTTCTACATCGGTGCCTTCGTTTAGTTAGTACCCTTCGTTCGACTCTTTTCTTATTTGTCATACTTCAAACTGCCGTTTCTTCAGTTTTATTAACCAACTTTCCCACACAGATATTACTGACAATTATTTCTTCATATCTGGCACTAAAAACGTAGATCGATCGTCAGAACTGCAAATGAAAGTAGCTTCAACGCTTTCAGTTAATATATGCACTATTAAGGGACTTGTAGTAACACCATAGGACTTTAGATAATAAGGTTTACCGAGAGTAATTATCCTGAAAAGAAACACTATAAATCCAATTACTACCAAGCCAATAACACATCGATATACCTTCTTTCACATAATAGGCTAATAATATAGAAGAAATTGGTTACAAATTTTCTTCTCAAATAAGCGGCCAGTGGTAATTACTCATATATAGTTTTATTACGAGGAAAATGTTGTTTTTGTCATTTACCTAGTAAATTAATTCATGATATAAATCCGAGGGTGTAACCCCACTCTGGCAATAGGTGTACATATATGACGGCAATGTTCGGAAATGCACTAAGTAATGCGGCAATGTACAAAAGTTCTTCAACAATGCATAGGTAATGCCAGAAATACCCGCTAATATGTCGGTAGTGCCAGAAATGCTCGTAAATGCGTTAGTATCGTAAGCAATGTTTGGAAATTATGAGGAATGCGATGCAGAAATGCAACATTCTTAACTTGTTTATACAAGCAAAACTAATTAATTTGAAAGCAAAACTGGCGGTATCCATGTTATTATTTGTTTATGTGCGTAAAAAAATAGTAAGTATGTACATATGTAGTACATTCATATGTATATTTTATATCACGTGAATCAGACAAGTTTGTTGTTTTTCAAATTCATGAGAACTTTTCGATGGATTGTGTTTATTTGCACTACCTAAATGAACCTAATAATTTTACAGTCAGCCAACAGTGAATTTTATTTATAACAACAGAAAATCACAGCACATGCTTTGAATATTACAAAGACCATTTCCGTTGTAACTTACTTTCCTAATTTAATCTAATACGAAATATTATCAAATTGTCATTTTCTTTGCTGCAAATTTTTGATTTATCGTACTTAAAGTACTGGATTAATGAAAATTTTAGCTCAAATATCACTAATATTTTCAAAATTTAGCGTCTACCAAGTTTATATCGTTTGTCTTTGAGTTCTCAATCCATATTTGAAAGCGCATAGACTCAGCAAAATATTAATTTATTTCTTATTTATCAAGATATTTGATAGTTTTGTTACGAAATAATGTCAATGCCTTGTTGTTTAAAAAAATGATGCTTTTATAAGCATTGAATCACATTTCAGTATGTTTTGTAAGTAAAATTTTTATTTCCAAAAAATGCACAACTTGATACAAGTTCTTAATTTTTTTTTAAAAGCAGAACTATTCAAAATATTGATAAATAAGAAAGATATTAATATTTTTCTGTGGCAATGTACTTTCAAAACTAGTCTTCATGCGTTCAATCAAGGTCAAATAAGACAATCTCTGAGAGCAAATAGCCAATGAAAATATTGGTGATATCAAGCTAAAATTTTCATTATTTTGACATATACAATCTATATTACAATGGCAAATTTGAATTTCAGTTTTTTAAGTTGTAATAGTTAGAAATACAATTTTTATTATTATTATTTTACAAATATATACGGGGTGTTCAGTAAATAATAGGCCATACTTCAATTGCGACTTCCTTCGGTTAAAATCGACCGATTTAGACCAATTTATCTTTGTGCCATTTTGCTTTTTTAAGAAGTTATGGACATTGTAAGGAATTTACTTGATTTTATTTTTTCACAAAAAAGCGTTCGCTTTCGAAGTGCTTGTATTTAAATTTTGTGAACAGGGTTTCCAGGGTTGTTAAATATAAACATTTTGCTATTTTTTGTGAAAAGTGTAAAGGGTGCTTGCAACAACTCGATGATAATCTTTGTTTGCTTATATTATTGTAAAACGCAGCTCTGTCTTACTAAAGGTAGAGTGCATTCAATTCGGTTAAGAGCAATCCATCCAAAAACTCTTCTAAATAAGTGCATGGTATTTATCTGGATCCAAAGTTCCATTTATAAGAACGAGTTTTATTAATTTATCACTCAGAATATCATACCAGATATTTGAACTAAATCTATTTTGAAAATTACATCCCATAAAAATTCCGGGTTTTCCCTACTCCAGCATCGCTGCTGCAAACATGCATCGTTGAATGTTTGTCTAAAATGCATTATTACTGAACGTGCATTCATCGAACCAGATCATTTTCGTATAAAACATAGGATCTTCTTGTAATTGGACTAAATACCAATTACTAAATTCCAATCTTCCATCCCTATTATTTTCTCGGATAAGATGAATTTTGAAGCAACACAGGGTTTAAATTTGGTTTTGTTTTAAATTGAATGTTCGATGTTCTCAAGTTATACGCAATTTCATGCGTAAAAGAATAAGATCTCCATATATACTCATCAAATTTGTTACATCTGTTGGGCTGACACTAAGTAATAATTGATAAACTTTTGAGATCAATTGGTAATGTGATAACGTCACATTTGACAGTTGTTATAATTTTTTGCTAACTTTTTCGGTCTGTGTTTTTCGTACGATTTGTTGTTCATTTTCATTGTTAATTAACAGTATTTTGGTTGTTGCTCTATTTTTAACGTGTTTTGTTTATTTGATCGTACATGAGTACAGAAAGGAGGATATTACAGCTAATTAAGCGAATTTGAGAGAGGTCGAATTGTTGGTCTGCGTGAAACTAGTTTTGCATTTGGGAAAATTGCTAACCGTGTAAATTGAAATCGATCTACTGTAATGTGAGTGTGTCGTGCATGGTTTGAAGAACGTTGTAAAAGAGGAACGGGGGCTTCAAGAAGAACGACTGAGCGTCAAGATCATCGCTTATGATAACTGTCATATAGAGAACTATTTTCCTCTACTCGGACAGTTGGTGATCAATTTGTGCTCCCTTTGACTGCAGAACATTGTCAGAAGCAGTTATAATGGTGTAATGAACACTCTCATTGGAATCTTGAATGGTGTTGTCTAGTCTTTAGTGATGAATATATAGATTTTGTTTAGGAATTCACGACGGTCGTATGAGGGTCAGAAGAGGACGGGGTGAACGACGGAATTTTCAATTTACAGTTCAGAGGCATATGCACCGCACTGTTGGTGTTATGGTTTGGGGTGTCTTTGCTTATAGCAGCAGGTCTCCCTAGGTGTTCATTCGATGCAATATGACATTGCAACGGTATATTGCCGAGGTGGTTGAAACACATCTTCTGCCATAGTTATAAGAGCTCAAAGATCCATTATTCCAGCAAAATGAATCACGATCACATGTAGCAATCTTTTCCTTGAATTTCTTTAAGAAGGCCCAGTTTTATCTTTTGTCCTGGCCTCCAAGATTTCCAGATCTTTCTCCCATTGAACATGTGTGAGGTATAATGGGCAGAAGGTTGCGAAATTTGCAGCGTCCTCCTTTGACTTTGGAGGCCATGAGACATGAGGTGCAAATTGCATGAGAGACGAGATAAACCACCTTATTCAATCAATGCCTCGGCGTATAAATGAATGTGTAAATCAGAGAGGCCGAATCAATATTATCAACAATTATTATAAAATTTTGTTTAACTACTAAAGATTTTCCTCCCAAATTTTGATCATTTATTACTATAATATAGGCAAATATTCCTACCAAATTTCATCTGGAAATTCCAACCCATTCTTGGTGTTGTAATTTCTATGTCACTGAGTGTATTTGCGCTTGTATTCACGTTGGGTTGACTTCTGCCTTTTAAAAGATCCGTATGTTCGCAGGTTAGCTTCCAGACTTCTGCAGTTTTGGAATGTGGAAATTTCCCTACCTAGAAGGTGTTCCGATAGGTACGTATTGCTGCGTGACTGTTTTTGCGGTATTCGAAGTAAACTTGCAACATATCGGTTAATTTTCGGTGATCCATTTCGGCACTTAATAAGTAAATCATTCAATATTCACTGACAACCAAAATGACACTCATATCAGATGTTTACCAATGTATCTGTTTATAGAAAAATGTCGCTTTTTCCCAAAGTTGAAAGCAAAAGTGAATGTTATATATTTTTGAAATAAAAAGAGAAATCACTACAAGAATCATTCCAAAAAGCTACAATGAGCTATTTAAAGAAAAATAGTTGGCTGTCGCCACTCTAAGAAGGCAGGACTTTCGCTGATTTTCTTAATGCCAGCATATAGTACTTTTTGGGTTATTTAATGTGGTTTTTGTTTCATTAAAATCGGATAATAAATATCGAAGCTATAGCATTATCTATTGTGTATGAAACAGCCTGTATATAATAATTTGACATAGGTATAGGTATTTAGCATTTGGTTGCATTATTAGTGGTAGCTAAGGAATGTGTAGAATCATCGTAACGGACGTGTTCATACATCGTCGACAGCATAGATAAATTCAAGGTTAAATAATGGTCGGTAGTGTGTAAACCAACTAGTTTGGATGTAGTCGTATAAAAACGTATTTTTTAAGAAATTGATTTTTTGAGGAACTTCGACTTGATGAATAATTGTTATCGATTCCTTTCCTAGATTAATAAAAGATTTCAAATAATATGCAAGAAACAAGCTCATTTGTAACCTTAAGTAAAGTTCTTAAACATAATTAGAATAGTTGTTCCCTAATAAAATGTAGCTGAAAATATTTTTACAGGTTCGTTGCTACAATATGTGTAAATTAGTTACATAAATAACTAACATGTAGCAGAACTAAATTATAATACAAATGCTTCCAATAGTGTCGGAATTGGTAAAGAAATACAGAAATAACCTAAGTACTGTTGAAATAGAAATAGAAATGGAAAGTAATTTCTTGGCAATTGACAGAAATGCAGCAATTTCTTGCGGAAATTCGGCAATACGTTGCGGAAAATGCGGAAATGAAAGGTAATTGCTTGGCAATTGAAAGAAATGCGGCAATAAAGGCATAATATTGCCAAAAGTGGGCAATGGTATACACAATTTAGATAGTGGACACCCCTTCGCATAAATCACATTATTTGATCACCTTATCTTTAAATAAATTATGATTGATTTATCCAAATCTGCCTGTATTTGATATCAATAAAAAACATTCTTTAGGACTTTCTACTAATGTATCGCAATTGGTGAGTTGCCGTTTAAGATTTTAAAGTTGTGGTGACTGGGGCCTGGTCGCAGGAGAGGAGCCATAATTGTGGGGTCATTTTGAATCATACTACATACTATCAACTTAGTTTTGAGTAATTTTTGATATTTTTTAGTAATAAACAATACGGCTCATTGAAGGTCATGTCATCAGATATACTTAGAGTATCTAGTATAAATTTCAAATAAATTTCAGTCACATAATTAACATTAATTTATTTACAAGTATTATTATAGTGTATTGAAAAATATTAGGAAGGAAAACAATTTTTTAAAAACAAGTTCCTCTTAACATTAATTTTATAAATACCAGATTAATTAGCACACTAAATAATATAACCGTAAACATCTACGCCTTACCTGCTTAAATTCCAGAAGATTTTGTTCGTATTTTCAGATGTATGTTACAGTTTCTTTTCACATTTGATACTAATATAAGTATATTCTTAGTAAAATAAAGTAAATAAAGAATATTTCGTTTATACAAAATACGTTAGATTAACACTTACTTAAAATTGGTAGGATATGGTCGAAATAAGATAAAATAGAATTATAACAGTATTCAAGATATATAAATTTAATAGAAGGATTATTTTAACAAACTTTGGTCTTGTAAATGTATTTTATATACACCTTCTGTAAGGAAAATGAAAAGTGGTAGTTATATAGATTACTGTAACAGTGTTTGAAAACAACTTGTTCTCGTTAACTTATTTTTTATTGGAATTAAATGCTTATTGTTCCTAGTTTACAAAGTTGATAAAATGGTCTTTAGCTTCATTATATGGCATGAACATTTATGGCTATTACTTTAATTTTAAATAATCTGTTTACACATAATTAAATTATCTTGTACGTCCAACAACAAATTATCTATGCTATTTATGAATATTAATTTTTATATTTGTAAAGAGTTAATGAGAAAACTTAGTCTAATTTTTAATTTAAAGTTTCCACTATTTACGTCAGTTGCTATATTTAACATTATGATTAACAAGTTATACTAATTATTCAAGTCAATACAATACAAAATAAGGAGAAATTCCGTCGTCAATATCAATAAAACTGTGGAGCTGTCTTTTAGAATCCTTATAACTTCTTATCGGCATAAGATTTTCCGCTTTCGGTTGTCAACATACGATGTTTCAATGAAAAAATATATCGCTTTGTTGGATTTATATAGCTTTTTTATTTGAAGGATTTCTATCAAATTCGAGACCAGTAAAATGTATTTGTCCGCTTTTTAGCAACTGATAAAGATGGCGGAGTTTAGATGCAATTACTGGATTGGAAACTGTCCTCTACGTTTCACACTACACTAGCTGCGTGATCTAAGAATGCCATTTGCAGTTTACTTCGGCCTACTTTCTTCCGATAATTTATTGCGTCACAGTAATCTAATTGACATTTTATATTGTAATTTTCTGCTTTAGCTGTTTCATTTCATAGAATATTGTCATTAACTTTTATACTGTAATAGAATTTATTTTGTATTGTTTATTAGTAAATTGTTTTATTTAACGTATAAAATAAGTAAACAATTAGTAATCTAACTTTCTCCCAGGTATTAAAAAACAAGAATTTAATAAATATTTTTAAGATCACTAAGTATTTTACAAAGTATATATGTTTTAATATAGTAACTTCAATCGTTTAATATTTGATTACAGAATTTCAAAGTAGACCCTAGAAATAAATATTGACAGTAACGGTTCATACGGGTGACTCTATGCTAGTTTAGAAACGAAGTGCATGGCTTGCCTTTTATTAACCCTAGGTTTAAGTTATTTGCCTTTATTGATAGTTATGCATATAAATGAATTAATGATATCTTAAAAAATAGAATAGTATAAATAATAACAGTTACAATCATACCAATCATAAAGCAGTAATAGACGCATTGATGTTATTTTGGAGCTATCGCTAACTACACCTAAAGTGAAACATTAATAATAACTTAATATGCATGAAGTAATGTTGCGGACCGATTAGTAAATAGACAAATTTTCGTTGCGGACAATTCGGTACATAATTAGTCAAATTAGAATGGCTCAGCCTGTGCTATAATTATGCTATTTTAACTACAACATTTTTTTAAACCTATTTGACTAATTAATTTTATTAATTTATGTTTTTATTTAATCTTAATTTAGTCAGTTTATTTTAGATTTTAAAAGCCTTCCAGATCAGTACTATGTTAAATGAACCTTTTATATAAAACGGCTCCTTGAAAATGTCTTCATTATTACATACAAGTTTTTAGACAAAAACGTTTGGAGTGTACCTTTATTGATTATTATTAAATAAATTACATTATCTAAATGGCTATATTCATTTACAACCAATAATCTTACATTACTAAACTTTTGAGGAATACTTCATTTTTACATTTTTACACTTTATTAATTATACCCCAAATAATATTAATATGGATCCTTTTACATATATTATACAACTAACACAATTTGTCAATTAATTAGTACTTAATTCCGACAAAGCGTATTTATTAATTATAACCTGTTTTGATAATAAGTATTAATTAGTACTTGATTCCGGCTGCATATTTACTAGTTATTAATTTTACCCTGTTTTGATAATAAAAAATTACTATCACACGTATTGCGTGTGTAATTCTTATATATATTTATCTGTTTGGTAAACTGATTTATATAAAATTATAGTTTTTAAATTTGTTTTCATCCAAATATAGTCCTAAGCAAGGTTTGAAACAATTACTATAAATAATATTTTGCCATAAAAACATTTGGATAACTTTTGTCATTAGTAACTTCTTATTCTAAATTAATTATCGAAATTAAATATGTATGTATATGTAGTTCAAGTAGTGTAAAGCACTGCAAGCTGCAAGCTTTTGAATAAAACGGGACACAAAGTTATTGCCACCTACAATTAAAATAATAAGTATTGGCGGTTCACTTTCAAACCTTGTACTTCAGAAACTAATAAACAGAGTTAGATTAGGCTAAGTTTATTTTGATAACAATTAAGCTTTATATAAGCGTGCTAAATTTCAAAATATTTCAAAGTTGCGTTCGCTGGTAAATGTAAAATATGTCCTAAAAAATGTGTTTTTCATTGATATTTTTAAAAATGTCGAACTTCAAAAATTGATTTAACAAAAACTATTCATTCAAAGCGGCTTATGCTTTGGTATATAATTGATAAGTCGTTATTATATAGTTTTAACAAATTATAATGATATCGGGTTATTAATAACGAAATTACAATCAATAATTGCGAACGACTCTATTTCGCTCATTTGAAGAGAT
>JAHWXV010466853.1:0-21140 GCA_024586415.1 Phrixothrix hirtus | reverse complement strand
TATATATATATATATATATATATATATATATATATATATATATATATATATATATATATATACATATATATATATATACATATATATATATATACATACACATGTTAGATACATATAACAATGGACTTTATAATGTGGCTCAGTTGCTTAATTAAATGATTTAGCTAATTTTTAAAAATGTCTTTTCGATTACAATTTTTAAAGGTATCTAGTATTTTGTTATTAGATTAAATTAAAAATTAAAATTGTTGAGCTTCTAAAACTGCTAGTGTACAGATGTCTCAAATGAATAACAATATGAAAATTGTAGTCACTTTGATCGATAGCACAAAATTTTCTTATGGTATTATATTATATTTTAAACTGTAGTTTTTGATTTTTAAATTTTAAAAATTTAAATAGCATAATTTGACCTAAATTCAACACTACTAAATAAATAGAATTTTAAATTGAGTGATTGTGAAAATCTACCAATATTAATAACATGTATTTCATTTAAATACATGCTTGAATCAAATTAAATTTCCTATAATTGCATTTAATAATTTTAGTTTGATCTTTACACTTTAATTTAAAATATTATGAATATCCATTATTTCCTTATTTTTTCATAAAATAAAATTATTCTAATGATAAAGTTTTAAATTAGATGTTTAAAATTCTTTTCTGATTGATTACCGTCTTGAAATTATCCTTATTGTCAATAAATTTTTTTTTCTTTTAATGGATGCATCGAATTGGGATGATAATTTTTCATAAGAGGGTTGATTGATAACTAAGGTTTCTGACAACTCCAGTGTGTGAGTAGTGAAGATAGAAACAAGAACTAACCTGCAGTTGGTAGCCTCAAATATCTAGTCTAATCATACAAACTTTTAGTTGCCTCTGTAACACTGTTGAGTAACAGTGTAATTTATCACGATTTCGATCTCTGAAATGCATACTAAGCAACGAGCAGCGATGCTGGAAAGTTGCGCACATATCGAAATTTATAGGCATTTGCAAGCTGTTTATGGCAACAATTGTAGGCTCCATATGCAAAACCCTGTAATAGAGGTGAAATGAAAGCATGTGATAAAAATCAATCAAATTAACTGATATCAGTGGTGCAGTAGAAGAATCAAAGAAATGGATGTACTAATTCAAAGAAATCGCTGGATTAAACAAAGCAAAATTGCTTGGCTTTAGGCATTAATCAAGAAAATGTCCATCGCATTATCCAGATGTTAAATTACTGAAAACTTGGTACTAGATGGATCCCGTAACAATTAATGGGTGACAAAAAAATTTTTAAAAAAAATTCAAAAACTTCTTAACGGGTATCACCGTGAAATAGATGATTTTCTCATGAACATCACTACTGCAGCGAATTATTGGTTCATCATTATGACCCCGAAAGCAAGCGGCAGTCAATGGAATATCGTCATCGTGGTTCTCCAGCTGTAAGCGAAATTCAAGAATTCCTTCAGCGCAGAAAGTCATGCTCATGCTTTTTTAGGATGCAAAGGGAGTCATTCATACTGAATATTTGCCAAAGGGAACAACAATTAACTCAACAAATTACTGCGAAACTTTATGATTACTAAAAAAATGTATCTGTACAGTAAGATCAGAAAAAGGCAATATTTTATTGCATCACAATAACGCTATTCCGAATTGCAGCAAAGAATCAATTAAGACACTAATGAGCATAAAATTCACAGTTGTGCTCCACCCTCTTTACAGCCCTGATTTCGCATCCTCAGATTTCTGGCTATTCCAAAAGGTCAACCTTTTCATTAAATACTGAAGATTGGGCTGCTATGCGCACTTGGATCAACTGCAAGCATGTGGCCACGTTTCGCTTGTCAGATTAGTCAGTGCGTTGAATTGTACATAATGACCTTAACTTCCATCAATACAAAATGGTTATTGTCCAATAACTTATGCAACGTGACTTTGTCGCACAACAAACAGCCAGCGAGACAATAATTAACTCTTTACCGCATGACACCATTGTATTTTTCAGTGATCAGGCTCACTTTCATTTATCAGAGTATGTCAACAAGCAAATAGTTACTGGAGTGATGTCAATCCTAAAGACCTTCACCAGAAGCCACTTCACTTAGATCGTGTTTCAATTTTATGTGTGTTGTCAAGATTGGGGATAATCGGACCTTATGTTTTTGAGGAAGACAGCAGCATAGTTACTGTAAATTTGCAATGTTATTTGGAAAGGATTGAGAATTTCTTTATGCTTGCTCTTGAAAACATAGATGTAGCTGAAGCGTAGTTCCAGCAGGATGAGGCTACAGCCCACACATTGCAAATTTCAATGGGTGCTTTGAGGCAAATGTTCCTCGGGTGGCTGATCTCCATGAGAGGTGACATTCCATGGCCATCACGCTCGTCAGATATAATAAGCATCTTGGTACCCTGGAACCCCTAAAGAACAATATTCGGAATGGGATAGCCTAAATACTAGTCTATATGCTAGAGAGAGTCAAACAAAACTTTGGAAATCATCTAATTCATTACGTTGAGAGCAATGGTTGCCACTTGATAAATATTGTTGTTAAAACTTAAATTACTTAAAGTAATTTAAAATTTCCAGTTTTAGTTTTCATTAGCAACAAATAAAAATTAATTATCTTGAGTAATTTTTCTTTTATTTACCATTGCTGCACCCTGTATATTAAATTTGAGACTAGTGTCATTATTTTGTCTTTTCTCATTCATATTTTATAGGGTAGGAGAGTTACTAAAGCTCTCATACTTATAAAAATGAAGTCTTCTTCAAAACAATTTTGTTTATTTTTATGAAAATTAATTAGTATACATTTATGGTATTTTAAAAGCCAAACATTCTTACCTAAATCATTTTGGTGGTTGGTATCTTCAAGGCTAGGTTATAAATACAAGCTCAAGGTAATTAATTAATAATATTATAATAAATTTTTATATATTATTATTTACCTAACACCATTTAATACTTTTTGGTACCAAAATTACTCTACAAAAGACATGGCAAGCTCAAAATAGTTATCTGTTAAATGTTATATATATTACTAGAATTTTTTTTTAATTCAATGTAAGTTGATATAAATGACAATTCATTATGCATTCATTGCTCCTAAGCAAGCTGGAACTATTTACAACAAGTATTAGATATTAAAATAACAGAAAGAATATTTGTTTCTTATGGTTTGATAATGTTGAAAACTATGTTTTCTCAAGAGAAATGATAAATTACAAATTGAAAAAATATAAGCAAATTAAGAACTACAGTTTTTAATATATAGTTTTCAATTTTTCAATTGGACAAATGCACAACTGACATTCTTATTGTATTACCTATATTTGGTTTCAAAATATTGTAACATACTGATCCAAAACTGTACCACATGATACATGTAATATAGAAAGATACTGCTTCAGCTAGTTCAGGTAAATGTCGAAGAGGGGAAGTGGGCTTTATTCTGTATTAAATAATGTGTACTCTTAAAAAAAAGAAAATGTTGGACGCCACAGGATTATTCATTCGATATCCAGAAACGAATTAGTAATAATAATTAGCTTTATTCACAACAATCAGACTGAAAAAAGATGGTTATTCATAGCGCATTATTTAAAACAATAAATAAATACATAAATATGTCATGAAATTTACAAGTAACTAAAGAATATATAGTAAAATAACTTCAAACAAGTGAATCAATGTGAGAGAAACATTTATAAATACGTACAGCAATGTTACAGCTACAAAAATTTCCTAGTTTTCCACTCATCATATAGCGCTATAAGAGAGCTTCAACTGAAATTACGCTATAAGAAATGTAATTAATAATTATGCATTATATCACAGGCTACTATTTTATGTATATAACTGTTTATAGTTGAAAACCACCAGTCGAAGTTTCTTTTCAAATCTAGAAGGTAAATTGATGAAATATTCCAGTAATTCTCCAGAAGGTAGGCAACCAATAATACACTGCTTGCACAAATTTGGACAGCAAGATGGCGTACTTTTAACCAAGTGCTGACAAAGAAATTTAATCTTCCATTAAAAAAATGGAATCTCAGCCTTGACAGAAATTAACGTAATTTAGCCCATTCAAATGATAATTAAGGTTAGAGGTATATGTAATGAAACCAGTAGCTAATCTTCCAGGAAAGAATAAACCAACAAAAATCACTAAAATAAATTGTTAAAAATTAATTTATAGACTAGCAAAATTGAAATGATTAGGAAATACATTCGACATTAAAAGCTTACCTGCAAATTGTTGCAGTGATTTTAAAATAGTAATTAAAAAGGTAATTCAAAACCAAATATTAAGTTACAGAAATTTAGTATCGTTTTGACAAAGTACGTTAGAAAAAGGTCAAAGTACAGTTATCTTTTGATGCACATGGCAAAATTAAATCAAGGTTGTTTAAAAAGCTATAGGCGAGTATGGTTAAACATTATTTAAGGGTGAATAATGAAGTATGTAAATCAGAAAAAGTTTAATAGTACTGAATTAACTTGGATATTATTAAAATAGAAAATGCGAAACCTAAAATAATTAAATCTGAGGTTAAAAATAAATCATATACGAAAATTTAATTTAAAAAGGCGGAAATTATGTAAGTAAAAAATAATAATTTGGGAATGGCAATTTAAATGGTTCAAAATTTAGAAACGGACGTTATAATATGTCAATTATATTTGTATAATATGAAACTTTTTTAACACTATAAAATTTGCAGGCTTTCAGATTTTTAAAAAATGTGAGATTGCTATATTTTGTATCATTCTTTGTTTTGGTTTTCCTACACGGGTAGCTATAAAAATTTTTAGAATCAAGTAGTTGTAACGTTGCAAGAAAGTTGTTGATATTGTAATTTTATCAGGTCATTAGTTTTTTGCGCGAAGGTCCCGAAAAGTTACTAAAAAGTAACGAATTTTAAATTTTCAAACTTAGTAGACACCCACTTACACAAATACTTTTCCAAGTTACCTTATACAGGGTGTAACAAAAATGTCTGTCGCTACTTCAGTAACACATTCTACTCATCAAAATGAACACAAAAGTCCATATAAGCGTATGTCGAAAAATGACTCGTTTTCATGATATAGCCATGTTTGTGTAGAAACTTGTTATCTTTGCTTTATTGAAATTTGATTATTTTTATTCAACTTGAATGCACACTTGTGTCAGTTTGTGGTTTAATCAGTAAATAGTAGTTATTGTACTGTTAAGAATGGAACATTATTCAAATGCATAAATGGCTGACATGCATTTAATATATGGTACTGTGAACTGTAACAAGATGAAGCAAGGTGGCTTTACGTAGAGTATTTTCCTGATGGACAGTTATCTGGAGAAAAATGTTTCCAACAAATTCATGGCTGATTAAGCAAAACTGGATGATTTAAGACAAGAACCATCGATTGTTTCAGACCAACCACCACACAAAGTCCCGAATGGAAGGACGTATGCTTTTTCAAGTTCAAGACAATCCCTGCATAAGCATGATGACTCCTAATGATGACACTTGCTTGGATCGAACATGTGGACCATATGAGTATTTGGAGAGTCTTGAGGACTTACCAGTTATACCCGTACCATCTCCAATGTGTTCAGGGACTTACTGCAGTATTTGTACTATGATTAGGACTCTGCAATTGGTTTTTATAAAAATGTGCAAATAATCCTCTTTTTCCTTCTATTATTTTGTTCACTGGTTAGGAGGTTTCAACAGACATGGAATAATTAATTTTCACAACCTAGACATGCTACTCTTCAATCGAGGCACCAGCAAAAAATTTCTTTGAATGTTTGGGGAGGAATAATTAATGATTTTGTAATTGGTCCCGTCTTTCTTGAAAGAAGGTTACAAGTGCAATTTATAGATATTTTGTAGAGAATGACTTACCCCTCTTGCTAGATGATATTGTTCTAGAAATTAGAAGAGACTTGTGGTTCATGCACACTTTAGTTTACTGACCAGGGAATTTCTAGACAATGTTTATCCTGAATGCTGTATAGGACATGGGGGACCGATTGCATGGCCTTGCAGGTCACCAGATTTAAATCCCTTGGATTTTTATCTATGGAGTCACCTGAAGCAGATTGTCTAGTTCCAGCTTGTTCTGACTATCTAGTACCTCCGACAGCATATTGATGGTTTTAATGATATACGCAACACTCTGGGTATTTGTGAAACAGTAAGAAGATCGCTACAAAGACGAGCAAGCAATGTGTTGTGCTGGGGGCGGTCACTTTGAACATTTACTCTTATATTTGTTTTGCTTTCTTTCTAAACATGATGTATTTGAATAAAAATAATAAAACTTCAACAAAGTAAAAATAACATGTTTCTACACAAACATAGCTGTATCATGAAAACGACACATTTTTAGACATATGCTCATTTTGATAAGTAGAATGTGTTTCTGAAGTAGCAACCTACATTTTTGTTACACCCTGTATACTACACAATATTAAATGAATATTATTTTAATCTTCCTGACTATTAATTAATATTGATTACATCTTAGGGCACCTATTTTGTAAAAATATATAATCATATTAACTTATTTTTACTAAAAGATGTTTATTTTATAAGAAATTGAGAATGTTTTTTGATAAAGGTTGTTTCTATAATAAAGATATAAAAAATTTTATTGTAAATAATTTCACACAACTCAAATACTTTATAACTAGAAAAATCATGGTTATTTAAAATAATTCCCGACAGCACAGTTAAAATCAAACTAAAACATTAAATTAATTTATAATTACAATATCTATATTAACAGAAATAACTTCAATAAGATAAAATATTTTCAATTTGACAAATATGGCAAGCAAGAACCTTTTCTTTTATAAAAACTAATTTTCAAATAACATCAACTAAACATGTCCGCAATTTTAATAAAACAATTTTTAAAGAACTAATAATTGTTTTATTTTAAAATATTTACTTATTATTAAATTTAAAATATCCCAGGATCCAATTTACAATTATTGTATTATAATGCAATAACATATATAGCTACCATAATGACCTTGCAACTGAATCTCATTTTATACAAATTTAAAATGAGCCAAGCAGGTGTAATTCAGGATTGAAGATTGCATGATTTGATTTCCTGCAACCATTTCAAAACAACAATCTCCATAATAATACTAAATTTTTGATAATAACCTGAAGTTATCTGTCACATTACAAAACTAATATTTTCAAGTATGTGTCAACATTCTAATTTTTCAACTTTTTTCTTGTGTATTTTCTAAAAATGTTTGCAGCTACCCTCATGTTAATGTAAAATAATAGGAAAAAAACACTGTCATAATGTAAATATATTTTGTTGTATATATTTTCCCATTAATGAATAAATGAATTGTTGTTGTCACTGATTTCTATTAATTATTTTGAATGTCATCAAAAGTACTTTTATTTAATTTGATATTGAATTTATTATCCTCATTGCCGCAGACATTCATCTCTGATGTATTTTGATATAAATTTGAATCCTCAAATGTGTATAAAAATAAACAATTCTGCAATGAGTTAGTTTCTGAATTATCACATTTTAATTGAATCATTACCATAGATGACTGTCACTTAAGTATAATATAAAATTCCAGAAGTAAGAGTAGAATAAGACTCATTTATGTTAAATCATTTGTATTTTACCGAGTCTGCTGTACTATAAATAATTTTGAAAATGGAGTAAGTAATGATCTAATTGATAAAATGTATATTTTATGTATGCTAAATCATTGATTAATCTAATTGACAAACTTAAGGTAGCTTATCCAACTTTTATTTCTAAACATTTAATGTATTTTTAAATTTTAATTTCTTAATTATTTTAAATCAGGTAAATTATAAACTAACATATTAATTTAGTATCTAATGTAATCACTAATTTAGAATTGTAATTTAATTTAGATAGAGTGTATCAGAAATAATTAATTGATAATATTTAAACTACAAAAGTTAATGATTGCAAAAAAGTGTTTCTGCAATAGTTTTAAACACAGTGTTGAAATACTTACAATTAAAATTTCAAGTCCAATTTTGTATTTTCAATTATATTACTATATGCTGTTAATTATACAATATGTTGAACCATAATTGTATAATAGTTCACATAGCCGAATATGATAAAATATGGTCAAAGTTAGCCATAATGACAACATTTACATTGTCCCAAAAAACTAAATGGACAAAGCCCTTAATGCAATGCATTACAAATATCAATTGAACTAACAGTAAAAGTCTATTGGTGCCGATTTGCTAATAATCTAATATGATTGAAAAGAAATTATAACAAAATTCTGCCTTCTAATGCAAAGAAAGGGGCTGTACATTGGATTGCATAATGCTTTGTCCTTTTACTTTTTAGGGATAGTGTACGGGACTGTTGGAAATCACCTTAGAGTATCTACAATTTTTAGTTCATAATTATACAACTTTACTAGTACATAAATCAACTGAATGGAAGTTATGTACAATCACAGTGATTCACAATCGTTATTGTGTTTTACAAATAACTAAATTAAAATTGTAAGATCTGTTTTGTTTCGCCATCAATTTGATTACAATTTTATCGAAATTGTTATATTTAAATATATTAATAGATTATATATAATAAATTGTGAATAGCTATTGGATTTAAAATTTGGAATTTCAATTTTCGGTTCTCCTGCTTAAGGTAATTTCAATAAGGTGTGCAAATAGTGGAGAAAAAATTCATTACACATGAAGACAATTTATATTATGCTTATTAACTATTAGTTATTAGTTATGCTCAATACATAAATGCATTTGTAGAATAAATTGTTTGTAACTGCATAATTTTAAATGTGCAAATCTTCAACTAACACATACAAGAGATACATATTTTCAAAAGACAAAGAGCAGTTTAAATCAGGAAATGCATGATGATGACTGAATTATATATTAGAGACATACAATCGCAATCTGAAATCTTAATAAAAGTTTTGCACATGTCAATTTGTCAGTATAAGATAGGCTGTTGTATGTATGATGTAGATTACTGTTATCAATGATTTGTTGTGTGGCTTTTTTTTGTACATTTTCTATTTTTAAAATCCTTTTAATGAAACATTTTATTATCTGTTGTTTTATCAACCTTGCTTATTATGTGTATGCACATTGCGTAGACAGGAAGATGCATATTAACGTAAGCTTAAAAGATCCCCATTTATATGACCGGTTGTATATAAAAATCTTCAATGCTAAAGGGTTAAAGGATGACTTAAATACATTTTGTCAAGAAAATACTGGGAATTGGTAAATAACACATATTTCATTTATTCATCAAAATTTATTTGGTCGCCTTCAAAGTAGACTCCATTTGAAGCAACTCACGTATGCCATCATTTTTTTCAATCTTTGTAATGCCACCAGCGGATATGACCCAATACCGCTGAATTAATCTTTGAAACATTTCTTATAGGTGCTTTCTAGGATGACCTTCAGTTCACGCAGCAATTTCGGTTTTATGGCTTCAATCGATTCAAAACGGGTATCCCGGAGCGGCAATTTCAGTTTTGGGGAAAGAAAGAAATCACACGGTGCCAAATCTGATGAATACGGTGGTTGTTCAAGTATATTTGTTGAGTTTTTAGCAAGAAAATCAGTCACAATCATAGCTCGGTGAGACAGCGCATTATGATCATGTAAAATCCAGGAATTATTCGCCCGCAAATCTGGCTGTTTTTTATGGATACGCTCATGCAAATGTCACATAACACCTAGATAATATTCCTTCTTGACCGTTTGACCCTGTGAAATAAATTCGTAGTGCACAATACCACGGATTTCGAAGAAAACAATGAGCATCACCTTCACTTTTTGCTCATTTGTTCTTCTCCATTCCGATGTTTGTTGGCTTGTTTGCATATAGTACTCATAGACCCATGTCTCATCACCAGTTATGATGTGCTCCATGAACATGGGACCAAAATTACGGCGATCCATCATGTCTACAGAGACTTGCTCACAACAGCATTTTTGAAGAAATTTCAGGTCTTTTGGAACAAGTCTTGCAGTGACGTATCTCATGCCCAAATTATTGACCAAAATTGAACGAACGGACTCATAGGACATTTTAAGCTCATGTGCTACCTCTTTTAAGCGGGAATGATGGTTTTCGAGTACAATCCTTCATTTTTTCGATGTTATTTTTGGTCATACTTGTTGATGGATGTTCAGAACGAGGCAAGTCTTTGAAAACTTCTCGACCCTCTTTGAAGGCTTTGTACCACTCATATGCATGGGTTTTTGATAGTGCTGAATCACTATAAGCCTTCTGCAACATCTTCAATGCATCAGCACATGAAATTTTATTTGCAACACAAAATTTAAGACAAAATCGTTCAATGTTTTCACTCATTGTAAAAATCAGCATGCACTACTGACATTGACTGATTAACCAGCTGTTGTAAACACACTGGTTGACAAATTTCACTCTAACTTGGCGTCATAATTAAGGACAGTTGTACCAACTTGGAACAAAACATTTTCATACCTCCGACTAGCACGTGTAGTGATAATTCCTAATACTTTTTTGACAGAATGTATATTTTCAATATATGTGCATACAAAAGAATATAATACATTATAAAAACTGGTGTTTTGAAGATAACTCATTTGGATTTGAGAAACCTAATTTCACCCAGTTCTGGTACTTCGGTATAATAATCAATTTACTAGTCTATATTGTACAAATAATAAGTTGGATAAACTACTTTTTATATTTAATAATCTTCGACTTAGCATATAAAAATGTATTTCTGATTGATTACATCATTATTAAGTCATTGATTATTGCGTTTGCTACTATTGTTGCAGCAAACAATTGATGAATTTGCTACAAGAGTTGGGCAACAAGCAATAGTTCTGGTAGCAACTCCAGGTAAACCAAATACTAGTTATAAAGTTTTTGGGGCTAAACCCCTTGAAGATGTTATTAAAAGTTTACGATCTATGATTATGGAGAAGTTAGAAGATGCGTTAGCTCATCAAGCACCACCTCCTGTACAAGATGATCCTACACTTTTTGAATTACCACCTCTTATTATTGATGGTATACCAACACCTGTTGAAAAAATGACGCAAGCTCAGTTGAGGGCGTTTATTCCACTTATGTTGAAATATTCAACGGGTCGTGGTAAACCAGGATGGGGAAGAGAATCTACGCGGCCACCATGGTGGCCTAAAGAGTTACCTTGGGCAAATGTTCGAATGGATGCTCGTAGTGAAGATGAAAAGCAAAAGGTGTGAAAATTTCATTTACCATAAAATAAAATAGTTTACAATTTTAAAATTTCAATTTGAATTGTTTTTATAGATCTCTTGGACGCATGCGCTTAGGCAAATTGTAATCAATTGTTATAAATATCATGGAAGGGAAGATCTACTTCCAGCATTTTCAGAAGAAGACGAAAAGGCTAATGCAGCAGCTACAGCTAATGCAAATGTGGGTACTTCTGTGGGAGTGCTTAAAATGCACTCATCAAGCACAATTCCTACTCATAAGATACAGATCCAAGCTAACGGATCACCCCAGATTATAGCTGCTTCGCCAGATGGTATTTCAGGTTCCTCTGCGCAGGTCTGCCTAGATCCTACTGGCTATAATTCGGATGTTGATGTTCGTAGATATCACATATATTTCAATTATTTATCGTTTTGATATATGCACGTATTCTCATTCCTTCGATTAAGAATTACATTTTATTTGAAATAAATATCCTGTTCTCCTTATATTTTATTTTTGTTTTTTAAAAATCGTGACTTTGAATTTAAAAACAAAATTTTAGTTTTTTTAATTAAATTATTGTTTGTTAGCTTGGTTTTGTTCTTATTTTATATGTTATTTTTCTAGACTGGTGTTTCTCAAAATTTAATATATTATTAATTCAAAATAATTTTTCTGTATATTTTTTTAAAAACATTTGTGTTATTCATACATTTAAGTATGAAAACATTTATGAATAAAAATGATTAAGAGGCACCAACCTCGAAGAATAACATTCTTTCTAAATGTACCATTTTTTTAAAAGTACAGTAATACAAAAATCAATATTTATCTATTTAATATATCGATGGTATATAACAAAAGGTAACTGAATTCATGTGTAGTAAATTTTTAATAAAAAATTTTTTGTTTTAACTCCTTGTTAATCAATAGGTATATTTTTCTTCCACATTAATGTGTGGGTGAGTGCACATGTACAAGTGTGTGTGTGTGTGTGTGTGTGTGTGTGCGCGCGTGTGCGTGTGCGTGTGCGTGGGTGCGTGCGTGCGTGCGTGCGTGTGGGTGCGTGCGTGCGTGCGTGCGTGCGTGTGGGTGCGTGCGTGCGTGCGTGGGTGCGTGCGTGTGCGTGCGTGCGTGCGTGCGTGCGTTTGGGTGCGTGCGTGCGTGCGTGTGTGTGGGCGTGTGTGGGTGCGTGCGTGCTTGCGTGCGTGCAGGGTGGTGGGTGGGTGGGTGGTTGAGTGCGTGGGTGAGTGCGTGCGTGTGTGTGTGTGTGGGAGGGGGGCGGTCGCGTGCGTGCGTGTTTGTATGTGTGCATGTATGGATAGACATATGACTCATATGAGTATAGTGTCCTGTGAACAGGATATCTCGAAAACTAAAAGTCATAGATAAACAAAATTGTATATTTGTTTGTATCTATCCAGGCACATAATGACAATAATTTCATTACAATCGAATAACTAGAAGTGCCACTTTACTCCTATTGTTTGGTTTTTTGTGATTTTCTCAAAATCATGTTTAACAATTTTATTAGCTTTGTATATTTTTTATCTACTTAATTCATTTTTATAGCAATTAAGTGCCTTCTATAATAAATTTTTAAAAATTGAGTAGCTGGAAGTATTTGAAGTATTAATTGTTAACAGCATACCTCAAAAACTAAACATTATATAAAGATAAAATTTTATATTTAAATTTATGAGCTTCCATACACATGAGAGGGCAAGAATGTACTTAAAATCAAATGATCAGAAATACCACTTTATTCTTGCAATTTTTTAAGTTTTTTACAATTTTCTCCAAAACAGCTATAACAATTTCTTTAAAACTTACTACCGTTCTTATGTCTTTGATTCCCTTTTAAGTGAACTGGGCAGTTTGCCTAAAAATGTATGCTGAATGAGTTATCCAAGAAAATCTCTGCAGTCAAGCAGCATTTTGTGTGCAGTAATTTGAACGGATGACCATTGCAAAATAAATATAAATAATATTTTAATTATTTGTGCATCGTTTCACATCAGGTTTTGTATTTCATTTAATATTACAAATGAGTAAAACATTACTAAATTCAATCAGGTCAATCTTACCTCTATAAATTAATTTCCGTAGGAAATTCTTTAATAGGTGTAACAATAAATTAATAATTTTTGCCCTATAAGTATACTGCTAGTTTGCGTGATTTGCATATTTTATTATTTTTGATATATTTTAGACTTTGTGACTTTCCTTTGTATACCATCGATATGCTTCCACTTGTCTTTATTATTTATATATCATAAATATTTACTATATTGATTAAAATACAATTGTTGGTATGAATTTAGTTTGGAATCCATATCTATCATAAGAACAACTGAATTTAATGTTTTTATTGTGCATGTAGGTGGGTTTCATGTAGACCATGGTAAAAACAGAGTCAAACACTAATTAAATAAAGATGTGTTTAATTGAATTTATAGTTGTGGTTTTTTCTAACAGTGAATGTTAAGTTTAGTTCAAATTCAGTTTACGTTATAAATAAATTACCTTTATATAAATTAGTTAATATGAAACATAATTTTTTTCTATTAAACTTAATTTAAATGCACCCAACTCTTTTTTTACACAGTCTTTTTAACATGATTTTGAAATAACATAGTCCACAAAGAACAAAATGATACTCTTTTTTTGCATGAATTATTTGTTCTAACACAAATTTCAAAATCATTTTGTAGGTAAAAAGATTCAAGTTTTTACTATTTACATATGTTTAGTATCTTTTTACACAATTTTCTTTATGTAGTTTTCGTTGGAACATATTTACTATGTAAAAAAGATTTGGGTGTATACAATAAAAAATTGGCATGTAGAATGCCAATGAAAGCATTGTTAATTAAAAATCATGCATGGCATTCATAAATATTGAGTGTATAAAACAAATTTTGATATCCAGAAATGAAGCTTCTCATAAAACTGTTGATAATTGGTTGAAAAACAATGATAAAATCAGATAGAATAATCTCAACACAAAATATTCTTAAAATTACCACAACATGCTTTGTTACAAAGTTTAATTAAAAGTAAAAAATATTTATCACACTAAGGGATTGGCTAGGAAAGTTATACTTTTAAAAACAACTTACATTTCAACATACAAAAGAAAGAGGCTATATTATGTGAACATACTAACAATCTCTGATTCTATTAATAATCTATATGATGAAGGTTTGAAAACATCAGGTGTGCAATAAAGCCCAACAATGAATTTTGAAGGCCAAAAATTTGTTATGGATCATTTTATTTAGAAAATGTGGAGAAAAATACCAGACCATCTCAGAACTCATTGTAACATGTTTTATGGGTTTATTTATTAAAAGCCAACTTCCTAAAATTTTGTTTATTTACTTAAAATAATTAGTAATTTATATTTTTATAAAAGGACCATTTTAAATTTTTTCCTAATCATTAATGGCAGTTTGTAAATGAGCTAATCATTTTGCAACTACCACAATTTTCTTATTAACATATTTTAATGAATCTTTCACTCAAGTAATAGTAATTTTATAATATAGGTACATAGGTATTTCCATTTTACGAATTTTTTTATTTAATGAAATTTTTACAAAATTCTAATATAATATAATTGTGATTAATTATTTTCCTCAAAGCCTTTTATTCTCAATGCATAATAAAAAATGTTGGTTTATTTTAGTGTTTTATTGAAAATATAACAGAGTTTGGATCTAGTTTTATCCCATCAACAGGTATATAATATTTTTTTAATTAATAATTTAATTTAAATGTAGGGAAAAGAATAAAACTTAGTTTGGGATTGGATTTTATAAAAATTGACTTACCAGAGTAGTTAAACATGGTTTAGAAATATCAATTAGTTTAATTTAGGCAAAGATGATAAATTTATAATGTAATTTTTGTAATGATCAAAAAATTTAAAATGATGTTTTAATTGATAAATTATAAGATTGAAAGATAAGGACTGGATAAATACTAGAGTAAACTTTGAAAAGAGGTCAAATAATGGCTTAAAATATTTAAAGAAAAGCATGTGCAGAGGTCTTGAAAATAATACAACCGTTTAATTTGAGAGAGTGATGGGTTGTCTATACTGAAGGGTTTGAATTTTAAAAATTAGTATGAATAAAAAGTGTTGAAATCTGTAAATAATTATAAGGTTTGTAATAGATGACATTGATTTGGTTTAAATAAAATTTGTTTAAATTTATAAAATAGCAGATGTTTTAGGTGTAATTTTGGCTATTTTTGTAATAGTTTCTGGAGATTTAATGATATGTAAAGATGAACAATTTAGAGAATGGGATATTCAGAATAAGCTTAGAAATTTAGTTTTAGTAAAAGTGTTCATTTAGGGAAGTTTTTGAAGTGCTGATAAAAGAATTAAGTTAATGACATTTGTAGTGTGTTGCTAGTACATGGAAAATTTAAAGACTTAATTTATTTTATTTTTAAAAAGTTATAATGAGAGAATATAGTTTAATAGGGGTTATTGTAGATTTTTTAAATTATAATCTAAAAAATTAAAATGAAGTATGAAAAAGATTAGGTTTGACATTGTTAATTATATATAGTAATAGAGGATTGAGAAATGGGATATTTTCATTTAATAGATTTTTACCTTCCTTAGTTTTATTATAGTTGATGTGATAATTTTCAAAAGTGTTTAATAATGAATATTTATTAATTAAAACTTCATTACAAATTAAACTAATTAACATTTATAAAGCATGTTCAAACTATATTGATCTTAATTCTTATAAAATCCAATTACAAACTAACAATTTTATTTCTTTTCCTTAGAATTTAATTAAATTCTTATTACTAAAAATTTTATGGGAAAAAAACTAGGTCCTGAAACATGTTGTATTTTCAATAAAACACTAAAACAAATAACTTACATCTTTTACTATATATTGAGAATAAAAGGCTTTGGGGAAAATAATCACGATTATATTAATCATTTTCAATTTAGAGCATGGATTGAACTCAATTCACTAGTCTAATATATTACTTAAATTTACTTAAATACAAGTTCCGCTGTATCTGTATATTACTTCAGATATCTTAACAGTGGTATTAAAGCATACAGTTATGGATATGCAGTTGTATATGATCTATATTTAGAAAATTCCACTTAATATGTAATAAAGAAAACAAAATAATTTTAATAAAATTTGAAAATATCAAATACATAAGAGCATATCCCTGCAATTTCAATTTCAATTCAAAACACATTTAAAATAAAATTTATTGCAAATAACAAACAGAGAAAAATCACAAAAATACCCAAACTTATTCTTTGTCCTGTCAACACTTTGTGGAGTTGTCTTTCTATTTAATATCAGCTAATAATCGATTATGCATTGATTTAACTAATTTTTGTGCACCTCTGCAGCAATTTTATACCATTCATCCAATGGTGCTTTTTGTAATTCCATTTACATTCTTATTTTATGATTAGATTGTAGTCTTCAATCTAAATATGCCCATAGGTGCTCAATAAGAGTGCGGTTTAGATTTTCAGAAGGAATATCTACAACTTTTGAGTAGTTATACAATGCCCAGCTACGCACCGGTAAAGATTTATGTTTCGGATCATTGTCCTGATAGAAATGAAATATCTTTTCAAGATGTAATTTTGCAAAAGAATCCTATAAATTATTTTTTTTAAATAACAGCATAACTTCATTCATAGTGCTATCTAAGAACTGTAAATTTTCAATGCTATTAGCATTCATTTTCCGCCAAACCTGTATTTTTTGTCCACTGTTGTTTTCTGCAAACTTTTTCACGTTGCTGATTGTTTTGAAACAATGTAAATTTGTGTTAACTCAAAAAATAAACATTTTGTATATTGAAAAATGTAATATTTGTTGACGAGAGCAAATTTACATTGTTTTGAAATGATCAAAAGTGTGGAAAAACTAAATGACCCTTACAAGTTCAATAATTTATCTTGTACTGTAAAACACAGTGGACAAAGCACAATGGCTTGAATTGATTCAATTCAATACGAATAACGAGATCGAAAAGTCGAAAATTACAACAGACTTGAAAATGGCAGATGTGATTTTGCCGAAACGTTGTCAACAGACAAACTGTTCTTTTCAGAACCAAAACATATTAACGCGGGAAAATACCCGGAAGCCAAATTCAACACATATATATATATATATATATATATATATTATATATACAAGGTGTCCCACCGTCATGGTAGGTTAAAAGTATCTAGAAAATGAATAGAGGGATTAAAGTCAAATTTTGGTAAATTATTTTGTGTTACCTGTTCTATCTATTAAAAATATTTTCAAGATAGCGGCACTTCCGGTAATACCGGAAATTGCCTCTAACTTCGTTGTTTTAAATGGAATGTCTATATTTTTATTTCATATTATAAGTATGCATCAAATTTAATGTAACTTTTATCTAAAAAGTATTTACATAACTTTTATAGGTTTCGAGAAAAAAATTATTTACGTTCCTCAAAGATCAAAATAGAGGCTTCAATAATATCAAATTACTCTAAACTGGAAAGAAATACAATTATGAAACTTTTAACGAAAAAGCAAATGATAATAAGGTATACCATAGCATAACTAATGTTTTAAAAATCCGTTGCAGGGGAAAGATAATGAGGCTCCTTTACAACTATTCGAAAATTGCCAAAAAGTTAATTTTTTTAAATTGGTCTTGTATGTTTTTGTTATCGTGTTTGATAGAGAATTAAATTTTCTTTAAATCCATATAAGGTATCCTTATACCTAAATGCGATAGTATTTTAGTTATTTGCCATCTCTTGTTGTCAAGAAATTTCACATACATATCTATTACGAAAGTTGGATTTGGATTACAATAAACAACTACAATTACAAATATATAGAGAACTAAAAAAGATACTACAGTCAAGCCTTGCACAATTACCAAGTGCCAACTGAACTTTCAGGCAAAAATATTTTAAAGATAGCCATACTTCCGAAACTATCGGAAATAGCTACGAATTTCATTTTGTTTTAAACAGAACAACTAATTTTTTATCACACCAATCGATAGAGAATTTAATAAGCTTTCGTTCATACCAGATGTTATTATACAAAACTTCAATATATTTTGAGTTGTGTGCTTTTTCGAGAATGCCGAAGTTTTTACAGCTTCCACCGTAGTAGGCTATGGTTTGTACAAAAATGCAATGAAAGTGAAATAAAAATTTATTAATCAAACACCTTGAATTGTTGTCTTTCTTATCTCTTGGGGATTCAAATTATTAAAAGAATTCACAACACGGGTTTGTAAATCTTCTCTGGTTTGGACTGGAGTATCATATACCTCCGCTTTAATTTTCTGCATAAATAAAAATCTAGAGGTGTTAAGTCGGATGACCTTGTCAGCCACGACCAAGGACGAAGACAATGAATCCACCTATCATCAAACATATTAGTTAGTTCTTGGCTAACAGCAGCATTGCAATGTGCTGGGGCACCATTGAATTAAACCAACATGCCATTAACTGTGCCAATGGTAAATTATCTAAAAATTCTTGGACTTGATTTCTTAAAATATTCAGTTATCTTCTACTAGTTACATTGTTGTCATAAATGAAATAGAAACACTTATCACACATTAGCATTGCAAATACATTAAAGTTAAATTTTTCTTGGAAATTTCTTTCCGTTATGCGTGAAGATTATCTCTGACCCAATTGTGTGAATTATGATGATTAAAACTACCTTCACGAGAAAACTTTGATTCATTGGACCAAATTATTTTTTCTATCTTGAAAATATTTTTAATAGATAGAACAGGTAACACAAGATAATTGACCAAAATTTGACTTTAATCCCTCTATTTGTTTTCTAGATACTTTTAACCTGCTCAGTGTAAGAAAATTAGTTTTGTTCCAAGTAATATATTTTGTAATCCATTTTGTCTTTAAAAAGTAATTTTCCATAAAATACATAGTAATAAATACTTTATTTAAACCAAATTTTGGTATAAAGTGTTTATATCTTATATATGCTTCAATGTATTTTGATTTTATCTATTTTCTATGGAAATAACAGAGTGTTTAAAATTATGTAATAAAATTACAGAAAATACCTACTGTTCATGCAAAATCAACTACAGTATAATCTCGATAGTATGTACACAAAAATTCTAAGGGTCATTCATACTAGCTATTAAAAAATACAACTGTTAAGACTGAACATCAATATTTAGTATATTAAACAAATACATATGTAGTTGCTAAATTTTAGCAAATGTTTTAAAACAAAAAATGCAATACATAAGTTCTAAAGTTCTAAAACAAGGTATTCACATTATTGAAAGGTCATTGTTGCTCACATTATATCGCCGTCAATGTACAAAAAATGACAAATTTTGTTCACGTTACATGGCTGTTCACAATAACAATAGTTTACATTAGTGAGTTTCTACTGTATAAATCACATGCTAAAGCCTTTGGATTCCTTCCCAGAAGTGGTGTTCTGTAAGTCCTTCAAAATGGCCATTTACAGCATCAATAAATTCTTCATTAGTTGAAAATTTCCATCCACCAAAGAAAGTTTTTAATTTTGAGAAAAGGTGATAGTCCACAAGTGCTAAATCATGAATATAGTGTAGATGGACACAATTCAAAGTATAAATGTACTAGTGTTTGAATTATAATAGCATTTGTATGCATTGATTACATTATCTTGGTGATAGATGATTTTCTTTTTCAAAATTGGGTTTTTTTTATGCATAGCTGTTTTAGTTTATTTAGTAGGTTAACATAATATTCCACATTTATAGTTTTTCCTTTTAGAAAGCACAGTGTTTTTCGCATCTCAGAAAAATGATGCCATTACTTTACCCTGTAACAAAATCATTTTGATTTTCTTTAGTGGTTCAGTAATATGTTCCATCCACTGCTTTACTTTCTGATGTGAAATGGAAAATCAACATTTCATCACAAGTAAAAAAATTGTACATAAAGTCAGTAGGATTTAAATTGTCAAAAGATTCCTTAGTTAACTGGTAATGGACATGCTTTTGGTCAGGAATGAATAAATACAGCACCCATCTTGCAGACACTCATGCCCAATTTACAATTGAAAATGTTTTAAATAAAAACATTTGGAGTCAAAGTGAAGGATCAATTTCCCATCAACAAATGTTAGAAAGAAGCTAAAGATTTTAAGAAAGCTGATTTAGAATATTAAGTACTAAATATTTTGACCGATTAACTTTGACCACCTACAAGGTACACTGAAAAAGTAGAGTGAAAGCATTAGTCCATGTCCAAAAAAACTTTCTTCCCACTGATGATTACATCAATATTTATTTCTACTTGCTTGAATATCCCTATAAAGTTGGATAACTACATAACCTTATTTAGTTTTCCAATCTTTTTATTAATAAATTAGTCAAAATTAAAATCATTTATCACTTAATTTACAGTTTTAAATATTAGTTAATTAAAAGTCATTTCAATAATAAAATTTTGTAACTTGCTCAATTTTAAAAAAATAATTATATTTCATATACAGTAAAACTCCTTTACCACTGAAAAATTGTCTTTTACTGGAGTGGTCCCCTTTAAGGAATTATTATTCAAATTAAATAAAAGAAAGTGGAGTTTAAATTTACAAAAACTTTATTTCAAAGTAGTGTTTAATACTAAAATAATGTAATTACAAGATTACTGCAGAAAAAACTATCCAAGATATTGTTCTAAGAAGGTTTGTAACTTTTTTCTTTAAAATTTCTTTTTCAAACATATTGCTATGGCCAGTTTGACCAGTTAAATAAATACCCGCCAAAATTTCAAAATTACTATAAAAATCAAGTAATACAGAAAAATGCAATATTTACTAAA
>JAHWXV010466814.1:0-10797 GCA_024586415.1 Phrixothrix hirtus | reverse complement strand
AATACGGACTTAAAACTAAATATCTCGATCTTGAATTAATTACGCTAAAGTGATTATTTTAATTACAAACTATGAAATTTTCCATAAAAGTTGTACAATGGGTAATCTAATGTACAAGCGTCTACGCCTATGTTTTGCTTGTAAGGTCACGTTCCTTGACCTACTTAACTACATTTTATCTAGTGTAGGTCAACGATCATGAACTCTTAGATTATTTACGTACTTTATCTAACATAAATACTAATATAAGATTAACTATAAAAACTATTAATATAAATAAGCGGAAAAAATATCGGTAATTAAATATGAAAGGCTTAAATAAGATATATACAGGATTTTCTAATTATGAATCAGTACAAATAATTTAAATTACATACAATTAATGGGTTTTTACCTGAACTTAGCATCGAGTTTATGTTTGCTAATTATTAAATTAATTATTTATTCCAAACTAAAATAGATGCCAGGTAAAGTCACGTTACAGTCACTAAGGTGGAAGTACGCCTGATCAGTAAAGAAAACACGGCCAAGCTCTAAAATTTCATGGTTGTTAACAAGTGACCGAAACAGCTACAGTACACCATGCGCATTTCTTTATTTGGCTCCTTCAGTTCCTGAACACGGTGAACATGATATGCACGAATATGTAAACGCTCCACCACTCTGTGAATACTTCCATACGAAATCTGAGAGTACGCTAATAGTCTCCTTAAGCATGTTGAAGGCGGACGCTTTATCAGATTCTTAATCTCAATCAGTTTAGCGCCAGTCAAAATGGCTGATCTTCCGGTTCTCTTCTTGTCTACAACTGATCCGTATTCCCGAAAACGGGCGATCAATTTCGTTAGAATCAAACTGTTCGGCACTGTTGCATCTGGATGCTTCCTACGAAATTCGTCTACAGTACGTGCATAAAGACGACAAAAAAATAATGTTCAACAATGAAAATTCGTTTATGATTGTTTGTTTTTGTGGCTGAGGGTTCGGGATGCGGAATTTCCTTTGGCCCTCTTGGACTAGAACTGTTATCTAGCCATTTCGCCATGCTTACTGGAATTTTTCCGAATCTGGAGGAGTTTCACCGCCAGTAAGAATTTTTAACGTACCAAACATCACATTGACACGCGACCTACGATTTTATTTCCTTGTCCGAGAAGAAGACATGATTTTTAATATTTTCTCCGCTAAAAAATTTACCGATCTCGATCGGGTTTGAACCCGTGTTCCTTGGATGTAGAGGCAAACATGCTAACCACTACACCAGTCAGGGCTGACATGAAAGTTCGTTGCTATTGGGAAAACGACATGTTTAGCAAACGATAACCAACAATACTTATTTCAGTTTTAAGTGAAGTTTGAACGACAATTTCACATATTTTTAGGTTAAGACTCGCTTCTTTAGTAGTTGTTTGTTTCACCCATTTGGTGTATTTCTCAGACTTTAAAACAGTGGAACCTACAAACTTTATTAATTTTTTATTACTAAATTAATTTTTGCTTCAGTTTGAGACGCACAACTTTGTTTAGATTTCAAAAACATTATTAAACTAATATGATGCCATTTAAAAATCAAAAGTTAGTACGAATTATACGAAATTGCCTAATTAAATTGAAAAAATTAAAAAAATAGGGATTTTCCGAAAAATGATATAATGTTCCCTACATGGGTTTTTACAGCGCTAATTCTAACAATTTCGTCAAAATCCAGTCGTTACGTTATTTTTTGCTAACCCTATATATCCCAATCGTCCCAAATTATTATAACCACGCCTTTATAAATGATACTTCTTAGTAATAATAATTGAAATTTTTATATTATAAATTAGATTTGACAAAATATAATTACCCTTTTGAACATTCTCTAAAATTACGCCTTTGAGTATTCTTGCATCTATTCTTTGTAGAATATCAGTGGAGTGAGAAAGTGGTAAGTATCTTAAACATACTATTCATTTTTGTAAAATTAAGTAAATCAATCCAATTCATTTTGTATATAGTTTTACAAATAAGAACTAATACTTTATCCCCCCATGCTGGTTTAAAATGCAAAAAGGTCTTCTTTATGAGGGTGGTTAATCCCCTTGTGTCATGAAATATAGCTACCTGAAGTATGGAATGGGGTACAACCATATCACATAAAATTTTTGTTTGTCACCAAAGTGTGTAGTTTTTAAATATGAAATGGATTTCTATCCTCTCATAATTTTATGGCCTGAAAATGGAAAACACCCTTAAATTCTGTTTTTATGGTTTCAAATCCATTTAAAAACTATTGGTGTAAATAAGTTTACGATTTCAAAATTTTGTTTATGACAAAATTCATTTTAAAGTCATTTTTATAAATAAAATTTAATGTTTTTTATATTCAAAGTCTCTCTTATTTATATCATTGATTTTATATATACAGATTGCTCATGCCTATAGTAAAAATTGGAAACAGCAAAATCCCGGCGAACACCAGTGGACACCACTACTGCGAACATTAGGTGGCTCTGCATTCACCGTCTACTACATTCTAAGTGTGTTATTACTTATAATACGAACACGCCGAAATTATTGTATCTATATTTATTAAGTTCTCCCGAAACGATTGTTTTCATTATGAAGTAATAAATTTGTTCGCAATTTATTTTAATTTCACAAATTATTCCACCCTTTTTATATTAAATTGTTGACTGTTTTAATTTGTTCCGAAATGATTTCAAAGATATAATTACCATAAAAAGCACTCATTTTACATATGCCGATAGAATAGATACTTATGTACATATGTAGGTATATAAAATTAAGACAAAGTAAACTGTTTTAATTACTAATTAATAACCTAGTTAAAAAAATAGCAATTTAAGGGAGTTCACAAACAGCGGTTAAAAGTAGGTAGATACCTATTAACTTTAGTAGACGTTTAGACGCGCTGTTTATTTTGATTTTATAAAATTATGGACACCTTAAACGTCATAACAGCAGATGCATTAAATTGTTCTCCGGCTAATTATAAACAAACAAACAGACCCTTAAAAGTTCAAATATTGGATGCTAAAATATTCAGAACCCTTTAAAATAATCACATATTTCGTTAGTTTCTGGTGTAGTATTATTTCTAATTAATTTAAATACAATCTGCAATGTTAGGAAATATTTATCAATATGCGGGATGCGATAAAAGAATATTCGCCAAATATTAAAATGTACAGATTTGCTGATAATATACGGAAATTGATAGCAAAATCAGGTAAATATTAAATATTAAAATGTACAGATTTGCTGGATAATATACGGAAATTGATAGCAAAATCAGGTAAATTAATTAGAATACGTTTATTACAATTTAGGATTTGAAATCGCTAATCTAGCGCCAAAAATCTAAAGCTAGCGCCAAAATACTTATAAAATTATTAACAATTAAAGTTGGGTGCTGCTAGGTTAATCCTTTTTTGACCATGGCACCTAATATCATTGAAACTCTAGCGCCAAGTTATATTCAACTAGCGCTACAATGGTTTTCGAGATAAAGCCAAATGAAGAAAAAGAGAAAAAGTACGCCATGGTTGAATCTAGCGCCATAACGGATTCCGAGATAAGACTAATTAAAGAAAAAGGGAAACTTTACACCATAGTTAAATTTTGCTGAAATATGTTGCATACATATTCTTCTGAATTAAAATAGAAGCTGGCGCTACAATGGTTTCTGAGATAAAGATAATTGAGGGAAAAGTGAAAGAATTCGCCATGGTTTGAATTTTGAAGAAAAGTTGTGAAATAGTGTATTTGGGCAATGCTACTTTGATAATATTTTGAAACCTTACATATTAACATTTATTGATTGTCCAGAGAATAGCTCTAACTTCATAAAGTCGTTGGCCCAAATATTTGCCAGTTTTAAAACCTGTTCTTGGTGCCAGTTACACCATTTTAGTTTAGATATTGAACTTCATTAATCATGAAAATATAAGAAATTTTATATAGTTTAGTTCATTTTTCTATAAATAATGAACATTCTAATGCTTGCCTTCTAATTTTGGTTAAACACGGTAGGGGAATCGTTTCGAAAAAATTTTTATAGGAAGATTTTTGTATATTTTAACTCACTCTCAACATTTATAACAATAGTTGACTGACACTGCATATTATTCGAGTTGGATATGTGTACAATATTATACCACAGTCGTGATGCAACGATAGTTGTTCTTTTAAATAAATTTCTTATAAGTTTTATCAAGCATTGTATATTTCAATCTTTATTTGATATTCTAATTACAAATAATCCTCTTTGCATTAAAATAATATAAAATATGATATAAAGCCCTCAATGTTAAGGGTTATTTTCGCTCGGTGCCATTTTATAATTTGTGAGTATAGAAAGTGGCGCAATGGCGGGGTTTATCTTGGCACATCTTCCTTACAGGCATTTCTAAGAATAGTATTAACATAATCTATTATAACTTAATAAATTCAAATAAAGAATAGCTTAGAATGATTAGGTTAGGTACTTTCTATTACAAATTATAAAATGGTAAAGGACTAAAGAAGTCCGCAACATTGAGCGCTTTATATCATATTTTATATTATTTTAATGCAAAAAGGATCATTTGTAATTAGAATGTCAAGCCAAGATAGAAATATACAGTATTTGATCAAATTTATTTAAAAGAAAACCCTCTCGCGTTGTATGATAAATATGGTATAATATTGTACACACGCCCAACTCGAATAATACAGGGTGTTAGTTAATTATTGTTATAAATTTCGGGAACGTTAAAACGACAAACGATAAAATATGTAAAAATCTTCCTATGGAAATTTTTTCGAAGCTGTTTCACTATCGTGTCTAACCATATCAAAAGTAGATGTCAAAAATTACAATATTCATCTCTTATAGAAAAGTGCACCAAAATATATAAAATTTGCTACCCTTTCATGATTGATGAGGTTCAATACCCTAAATTAAACTAAAATGGTGTAACTGGCACCAAGAACAGTTTTCAAAAATGGTTAATATTTGGGTCAACGACTTTATAACGTTAGAGTTATTCTCTGCATAATGAATAAATATTAATATGCAAGGTTTCAAAATACTATCGAAGTGGCACTGCCCAAATACACTATTTCACACTTTTTCTTCAAAATTCAAATCATAGAGAATTCTTTCACTAATTCCTCAATTAGCTTTACCCCAGAAACCATTGTGGCGCCAACTCTTATTTTGACGGCGCTAGCTTAAAAGAACGTGTATGCAAAACGCTTCGGCAAAATTCAACCATGGCGTACTTTTTCTCGTTTTCTTCATTTGACTTTATCTCGAAAACCGTTGTGGCGCTAGCTCTTAATTTGGTGGTACTAGGTGAATATAACTTGGCTCTAGAGTTTCAACGATGTTAAGTGACATGGCCAAAAAGCATTAACCTCACGGCACCCAACTTTAATTGTTAATATTTTTACAAATATTTTGGCGCTAGAGTTTGAATAGGAAATTCAGTTGTGGTGCCGCTAGGTTAGTGGAACCATGCTGTCGTATACATACAGTGGTTCACAGCTTAAATGATGCAACTTATAGAAAAGTACACATTACTGGGAAGAAAAGGTAAATAATAAATATAGAGACAAACAGTAGATAAACTTTAATAACTTGTAATCTTATTAAGCCTTATGCACTAAAATTAAAAGGACGTTTTAATATACAACTTATATTATAACAAAAAATCGAAATGATATTCAAAATCTAGCTTACGCATTAAATGATACAACACAAAAATAAATTAAAAAGATTAACTCTAATATCGCGTAGTTGTTTTAAGACCTCTCTTAATCATTTGGGAATTGATTTGACTAATTTAAGGGTATAGTCTGGAAGGTTAAGGATTTTGTCCCATTTCTCTGAAAGAGCCTTCTTAAGAACATTTTTATTGGATATGATGTTTTCGAATACCCTGATTCAATTTAACCCATAAATTTTCGATGACATTTAAGTCGGGCGATGGTGGGGGGAGGTTTGGTCACATTGGACAAATATACAGTAGCCATTATTTCATCAAAACAGACGAATATTTAGGATCGTGGTCCTGGTAGAACGAGAAATTTGTTGCTATGCCCAGTTTAGCTGCACTGGATTTTAGATTTTGTTTCAGAACAACCAGGTCGATACCTGTCATATTTCTCTCAATAAAGCAAGTTACCTACTGCAGGAGCGGGCATGGAACCCCACACCGTTGCATGCGCATCGCCAATTTTGACGTTTGGGCGCTAAGTTTGCGGTTTCAACGCCGCATACATGAGCGTCGCCATCTGAAGAGATTTTAAACTTACTCTCATCAGCAGGTGGTTGTGTTTTCCAAAAGTTTAGAGACTTGTTGAAGTAAATTCTATGCCGTTTGTTTTTCGCTCCTATGAAAGGTTTCTTGCTAGCTACTCGACCTCTGTACTCTGCTTTTTGCAGCATTCTTCTTATTGTTTTGGGCTTACATGATTTTCCTAAATCCCTTTTACCTCTGCTGCTAATTGTGGGGCACTTAACTTGGGGTTTCTTTCAACTTTACAATATACATCTCTTCCTTCTCTGAAAATAGTTTGTTCGGCTGCTTTCTGAATTTATTATTCAAACGATTTTCATGTGTGTAGCGTTCGATTATGTGGTGTACGGCGGAAGCAGGTTTATTCATTATTTCAGCAATTTCTCGTTATGTTCTCCCATTTTAAAAATAAGAAATAAGCAATTCGCGTTCTTAAATAATCGTATATGTGCTCATTTTCATGTATGTAGTTCAATCAACACAAAACATTGTTCCATCTCTCAAATGGAATGTTAGGGGTTTCTCTGTGAGGTAAACTGGCAATTTACCGCACTTCAAAGTATACAGCGCCAACATTTAATTGTTAGATCATTTAAGCTGTGAGCTAACTTTTAAATATTTTTTCGATCTTGTTTATAAGTTGCTTTTTAGAACTTTTTTTAACTTTAGTGTATAATGCTTAATAATATTATGAATCATTATGAGAATTTTGTAGTGCGAGTAATAAGGAAAAATCTATTTATAACTAAAGCTCCAGTTGCATAAAAAGTTAAACATGTTGCAATATAATATATAGTAATTTTACCTTAAAAATTAGGGTGGCAAATTTGTCACTATAGTTTGTAGAGTAAGGTTGCTGTATTACACTTTCAATTTTTATTACTAAAAATATTTCTAATAATTTTCATTAAAATTATCAAAGCAGTTCTTGCAGGTAAAAAAAGATAAAAAAATTATTAATTTCTTTTAAATACTAATAATTGATTACTCATTATCAGATTTGTAAGAAACATATTTTTCATAATTAAACTGCATAATAGTTTTCTCAAAAACATTCACGTATTCTAAAATACACTTTATGTATCAATCATTATCAGCATTGATTTTGTATATTGTATATTGAACAGTCGCTGATACCTAACGTACAATTCTTAACTATAATATGATTTATTTTAACGCCATATGAAGTGTCTATCTGAGTATATAAAATCAATGTTTATATTCCAGTTTACTTTTGCAGTTTCAAATCTATGTAAAAATATTGATGTAAATAAGTTTACGATTTCAAAAATTCTGTTTACGATATCAAATTCGTTTTTAAAAGTAATTTTTTATAAATAAAATTGAATGTTTCTATATTAAAAGTATTTATTATTTATATTCAAGTTTACTTTTACAGTTTGAAATCTATTTAAAAATATCAATGTAAATAAGTTTACGATTTCAAAAATTCCGATTACGATATCAAATTCGTTTTTAAAAATCATTTTTATAAATAAAATTGAATGATTTTATATTCAAAGTATTTCTTAAAAATACTGCCGTAAATAATTTACGTATTTGCAATCAAACAGGTTTTCCCAATGCCAAACTTAATATCTTAAAATTTTTCATAGTCCTAACTAATCTTAATCCTTTCTTTCATTACAATAATAGCTATATACAATAATAATTGTATACCCTAATTGCTGTATAACAGCCGTTTGAAATCAAACACCTATTTTATGAACAAACATAACAAGAGATCTTCTTTCTCATTCTGTTTTAATCAACTTTAAATGAACTCTCTCTCTCTTTCTATTTTCCCAATGCTCAACTAAAATCTTAAAATTTTTCAAAGTCCTAACTAATCTTAATCCTTTAATAACTATATACAACAATAATTGTATAACAGCGATACCTGTAATAACAATTATTACAGATTTTCTTTTCTAACTTCATTTTTATTATGTTCAATTGTGACCCGTACCATTTTGTATTCTATTTCCATTTTATTATTCAATTGTCAGTGCGCCATTTTGTATTCCATTTCTAAATACTCAATTGACGGCGCGCCATTTTGTACATTCATATCATATAAACGAGACATGCACATTTACTTGCTATTACATACTCTTTACTACTAACAGGCTCCATTTTCTATTTGAATCACTCCTACTTATATGCTGAAGCTGATACATCCAGTTTCCTCCTAATCAAAATTCATCTCTCATACTATGAGTTTCCCACTCTTTCAGCTCACTCTAACCACGCTTATCACTTTTTTCTCATGCGCACCCACATACCGCCACTCTATATCTCTCATTAATTCTTCTTTTACTTTATATTAATAAGCTCTAAAAGAAAACTACCCTACCCCTCGGTAAAGCGCCTTTCTCATCCCCTCAACTACAACTAAGCTAGAATGTCGGTTGCTATACTACTTTGAACTCTACGCGTATTTTTCTTGATTTGCGGGTTTCCGAGTATTGTCGACCCGCAATTCACTAGCCATGGGAAAATAATTCTACGCTAACTCCCGTGTCTCGACTTACACCATTCGGTTACAATCGTTTAATTAATTGTCTATTTCTATAGCATTTTTTGTACATTAAGTTGTATGTTTAATTTAACATGATTTTTTGTCAGAAATTAGAGCCAATGAATTTAAAACCCTTTAAACGTTTTACTCCCTTGACCGCCCCTTTTGATTAAACTGTAGCTTATTCACTTCCATAGTTCGAAATTCTTGCCAACGTCTTATAAGATACTTTCAGTGCTGTTTTTGAAACTACTTTAAAATGTTTAAATATAGCTACTTATGAAGAGTTTTCTAGATAATTATTACATTTACCAAGTCAACTGCCGACATGCATTGTCACATAACCTCCACTGTGATATACAGTAGATTTTAAATTTTGAACAATAAGTTCATGTTTAGGTTAGAACGATGCATTTATCATTCCAATAGACTGAAAATTGTTTGTCTATATTTATTCCTAAACATTTAAACCCTCCTGTCAGTGTTGATTTTGTAATTGAAAGAGGAAGTGTATCGATAGCTGAAATAGGAAATTTGGAATTTACTAAGAATGCTATGGATAGAAGGTAATATTTAAATATTTTATAGGAAAATTTGGTAAACAGTGCTAAATGATTTTGACTGTCAAATTAATTCAATTTAATTAAATTATTATAGTTGGTAATTGATTATTTTCTCTCGAAACTTTTAATTCTCAATCTACAGTAACAGACTTAAATTGTTTATTTAGTACTCTATTTGGTATTACGGCTTTCCATAAATACCATAAGTTAATAATTAAAATTCGCGATTCTCTTAACGTTAAGCAGTAGCAAAAGAATACCTACAAAGATCGTAAGCAGATTATGTACATGCATCTCATTAACTTAATAATATAAATATCAATTTCAGTTTTTGCACACTAAGAATTTATAAAACATAGATACGAGATTCGTAAAACTAATACTTAATTATAAACTAAAAAGTAAATTTTATCAAATTTGATTGTACAATTATACTCAATGTACATTAAAAAGAGTGGTATTTTTGTTTAAACTTAAATCCATAGTCTTGAAAAATAATCCCTGATATGAAACGGACATTGTCTTTTTATGATGACCATAGATTATTATTATAAGTTAACGGATTCATTAAAAAATTAAGTAAATCAAATATTAGAAAATGAAATTAAATATCTTGTAACTCAAATATTATGTGTAGATTAAAAAAATCTCTAAGAATACAGCAATGTTTTAAACAGCTATTTGGAAATAGTTTAACTACGATAACGTTTAGGTGTTTATTCATCAACTTAATTATATAACTTTTATTTATGCTTTTGGCTACACACACAGTAATATACAAAATTATATAAAATTTGTCTTATTATAATAAAATAAATTATTGTTACACATACTGTTGATTTGATAAATCATAATAATTGATTTACAGGAATCTTAAATCAATGGACTTTCACTATGATACCTTATTTTGCACTAATTGCTCAATTACAAAATTAATTTAATGTAAAGCAATAAGGAAGAAAAGTTTATAATTTAATACTGTGTAGAATTGAAACGGATGCTATAATTTAGGAAAAAGAATAATTTCTGAGTCAATTAGAACTAGAAAATTATCTCTTAAATGACATGTTCAACGGCTTTTAAAATAGTTTATAGATTTAATAAAAATTGAAAATGTTTATTGTTATATAACCAATATAGATTTATATACGTATTAACAAATGACTGATGATGGTTGAGGGTGATAATTTAAAACACTCTAATCAAAATACTAAGGTAAGTACTAAAATTAATTGAATAAGATACAAAGAAAATTTAATAGATTTGGGAATTAATATATTATTTATAGAACAATAATTACAAATCTGACAGATCTGGATGCGAAAATAATAGGTACTGATAAATTCGCCGAAGTCTTTGAACTAAATCTCAATTAGACATTATATATATATATATATATATATATATATATATATATATATATATT
>JAHWXV010466788.1:0-10931 GCA_024586415.1 Phrixothrix hirtus | reverse complement strand
TATATATATATATATATATATATATATATATATATATATATATATATATATTTTGTTTTTGTTTGTTTCTTCATAGCCTTCATAGTATTTTTTCTCCTTAACAAATTAAAAATTACAATAAAACATAAAATAATGCTTGCTATTTTTTCTACTATTCAAAATTATAAGGGTTTATACAGGCTGTTTCCTAAAAAATGAACAATGCTATAGCTTCATTATTTCCTGATTTTAATGAACCAAAAACGCACATTAAATAGCTTGAAAAGTACTATTCGCTAATATTAAGAAAATCAGTTTAAGTCCAGCCTCCAAGAGCAGTGATAGTCAACTATTTTTCTTTTAAATCTTGTAGAGATTTCTCTTCTGATTTCAAAAATGTATAACATTATCCATTTTTGCTTTAAACTGTGGAAGGAAAATGCCGTTTTCTAATAAAAACTCCTGAAGTCAGGTATGCGGTGGAAAAACATAGATCAGGGAAAAAACTGATAGGAGTGTCATTTTGATTTACTTATTAAGTGCTAAAATGGATTACAGAGAATTAACCAGTATTTGCGTTTACTTTGAGAGCTGCAAAAATAGCCACGTAGCAGTACCCACCTAATATGATGTTTTCCAGGTGGGGAAGTTCCCATATTCCAAGTTATAAGAAGTTCCTATATTTTACACGAAATTAATCTGCTCTGATGAATGCACTTTCAACAATAATGGCATTTTTAACAGAAACATTCATCGCTGCTAGAGTAGAGAAAATCCCAGAATTGTTGTGGAATGCAATTTTCAAAATTAATTTAGTTTAAATGTCTGGTGTGGTATTTTCGGTGATTCATAGATGAAACTTTAAATGCAGAGAAATACCATGCACTTATGTTTAAGAATTTACAAGAGTTTTTGAATGGATTGCCAAATTGAATGAACTCCACTTTTAGCAAGATGGAGCTGCATCTCACAATGCCAGAATAAACATAAACTAACTAAATGAAAAATTTGGTAGAAATTGTATGGCCTGCCCAGTTAGCCGGCCTTAGTCCTATATATCTTCAATCTCAATTTGAGATACTAAAAAACACTTTGCAATGATGTTTTCTCGAAAAAGTACCAGGAATGCATAATCAGTTTTTTCTAGTTCTTCCTGTTTTCAAGGTATCCTGCAATTGCAAAAAAAATGGAATGCTGTGTACAGTGAACATGGATAAGGAAGGAACATTAATATGAAGTGCATTCTCTGAAGGTACAAATAACCCCAATAACCTTTGGAGAGAAAACCATGGCAAAAATTGCATACACCTTTTAGATTTGAAATCTAGAATTACTTAAAGAAATAGTTTCCCCAAATTCAACAATTCACACAAACTTGTGCTCTTATTGAAAATGTGAGCTTTAACAATACTGCCCCATTTTTTCTGAACTAATTTTATAATCCTATTTTTTGCAGCCCTAAATATATAGATATCAAATTTAATTATGGTATATCTGAAAAAATTTACAGAATAAATAAAAAATTTAAAATGAGAACAGTTTTTAGTTCTTAAATTTTTTTGCGTTTAATTTCACCTATTAGTAATCCTTTTAATGAAAATGTAAATAGCTTCATTCGCAGTAATGATCCCTGATCAGTCAGAGCCAAATTTGCATGCGCACTTTGATTTTCAGTTTGCTGCGAACGTTGAAAATCGAAGTGTGCATTCGAATTTGACTCTGGCTGATCAGGGATTGTTACCACGAATAAAGCTAATAAATGTTGTATTTACAAAATTCCTTGCAACTGTGGTAAATACTATATTGGAGAAAGTGGAAGATCATTGGATATGAGTTAGCAAACATAAGAGATACATTAATAATGACCAATTAGAAAAACCTATAATTGCTGAACATTGGTTTGAAATGGGTTATAATATTTTTTGAAAAGATTAAAATTATTTCAGTCTAATATTTTCAAAAAAAACTTAGGGAAACAGCTTAAATAAAATGTAATGATGAAAACTGCATTTCAAATAATTCTGTTGATTTAAATAACATTTGGTTTTTTTTAATTAAAAAAAGAGTATATTATGCAACAAGTGGAAGAAGTTACATTTCAACTGCGAGATAGTTTTACTTCACGAGCGAGATGGCGTAAACATGTGAAAAATGTTCGAGCAGTTGAAATCCCTTCTTCCACACATTGCAGATACTTTTTTTCTTTGAAGTTTTGAAATAAATTGAAAATAAAACGTTATTGTGTAAACTGCGCACCCTGAATGAATTACACATTGACAATTCAATTATATTTTAAGGTAACTTTGATTTTTATATAAAAATATTGCATACATTTATAACAAATGATAGTCAGCAATTTCAACCACACTAGCTATTGAAATGGAATTTTAACCACTGCAATCGATGTGTAAATGACACTTCAATATTAACGAATAGAAAAAATATTTTTTAATCACTTTGTCTTGTTTGATATTGTTTTATTGTGAAATCGATTTAACCATTTTATTGTGCTTAATAATGAAGATGGATATTTTCTTCAAAACATGCTATTTGAGTTTATTAGTTCAGGCATTTCTTGTTCAGTTATTGGGTTAATTTAAAGCCTTTGACAAAATTTTTAGATTTTTGATTTTTTGCAGTTTTCCACTATTTAATACTTATTTTGTTTTATTCCATTGTTTGGTATGATATATTCACTGACTAAAAATAATGAATTTTTTTCTATCCAAGCCATGCCTTATAGAACATTTGGGAATAAATACCATATACAGGGTTGTTTTGAAATACTTTCAGGAAATTAAATAGGAAACTTATACAAGTCTAAGACACTTGTTTATAGTACTGGTGGCCCTCGGTTTATGCCAGGAATATGTTCCTGAAAACACTGGCATAAACCGAAACAGCGTAATTGAACCCAATTTTAATTAATTATAGGGACAGGTTCCATCTCGCCAAAAAACATGCATCTACAAGTATAAAATTTACATATTTGAAATTTATAAAATACTATAATATGTTACTGTAAAAGTAATATAACATTTTTAATAACAAAAATGATTTCATTTTTTTTTGTGTAATTGAGTTGTGCCCCTTTTAGCAACTCGATCGGGTGACTTTCCCACACTTCTGTTATTAGTAAAATCTAAAAAGTAAAACACTGCATTTAATAAATATGCATACATGCATCGTAGCAGCTTGGAAAACATGATATCACTAGAATGCTGCAGGTCTGAGGGCGACATGACATCACCATGCCAAATATCAACGCATAATTGCTTACGAGCCACTGTGTCATTAGCGAAATTCTGTGTACACTGAATGTTGCCAACCACCAGGCTGAGACATTCTGGGACTTCCCGAGCCAGAAGCATGCAGCGCTATTGTGAATCGACGCAAAAGGAACTGTCGTAAACCGAGGGCTGCCTGTATTCTTATATCCAACAAACCTTTTTTTGAAAAAGCTTTAAAAAACATTTTGGTAGTTGCTGTCATACTAATTTCCTTAGTTGAAAATCCTTTTGATTATGTTTTTATAAAGCCAGAGCATAATCATGTATATCTGATTACAGAAGTATTGAGTACAATCATTGCATTTTAAAACCATAACCTACATCAACAAATATTTGATTAATAGTATTAAAATATATACTTTTATTGAGTTTTTATGTAAACTAAAAAATATTAATGCTTATTTCACAGCTATAAGTTCCAACATAATTTATAAGTTACACTGCGTCAATTTATTTCTAATAGGTACTTGACCTTCGATAATTATAACCTAATTCTTTTCTTGCTTTAAAACACTAGATAAGGTAATTCAGAAGGTTTGTGTACATTGAAATCATTAAAAGAATTTTAAAAATGAGTCTCAAACACAAAATAGTAATTTTATAAACGCAAAACATAATTTTAAATAAATTAATGGCATTTTCGATTTATATGCACTGCACCGTTATGGTGCATATTAGCTACTTTATATTTATAAGAAATAGTAGGAAAACTGTAAAATATTATACTTTCCTTGTAAAGGGAAAATGCACTGCACTGGTGTAATGCAGAAAATCGGAACGCTATAAAATAAAGTCACTGTTCTGGAAAAACAAAGTCATTTGGATTTATTCTACAACTACGAAGGTACAAAAGGAGTAAAAACGTGTCCAAAATATTTACTTATTTGCAAATTTAAGATATCAAATAACTGATTTACAGTTATTATATTATAAGGCAATAACATATGTAGTTACTATAATGACCTTACAACTGAATCTCATTTTATATAAGGTTAGAATGAGCAAAGCAAGTATAATTCAAGAAGTTCTCAAACGGTTTTGTAAAATTTTTCAAAACCTTATTTTGCCCAAACTAAAGAGATGCAAATTTTTTCTTTATTTTTTTATGAATACATAAGGACTGAAAATTGTAGTTTGATTTCCTGAAACTATTTCAAAACAACCCTGTATGTTAAACAAAAATTCAAGAAGAGCATTATAAAATTAAATCAACTGTTTATAATGTATGAATTTTTATATACTGTGGATTGAGGAAATAAAGATTGCGAATATCGTGATTTTAAAATATAACAGCAAATGAAAAGTTACCTAACCTCTTCTGGTAAAATGATCATAGTAGTTGAAACCAAAAGGGCCAAAACAAATTCGTTATTTAAGTAGCAATTTCTTTTACGCTTCAATAGCAGTAAAAAGCATGCACATTTCTTAATTTTAAATATATTGTTAGTCATTAATCACAACCCCTGACAGATGTATAGAGTAATTAATGAAATAAACTCTAGCTGACCTTTTTAACAAGTCTGTATCAATTTTATATAATTCACTAGATTATACTAATAGTACAGTATGCCCTCAGTTTAAATATTATTTGCTGCAGGTGTCAACGTCGATTTAACACTCATGCGCATACACATTTATGTATTGAAACTTATTTTCACTTTTATTACATTGATTGTTGTTTTACCAAGGTAGTACCAATTATTTCTGCAAACTAATAAAACAAAATGTGATAGCCAAAAATTATTTTTATTATTGTTTTTCAAAATATTCGCCCATAAACTCAATGCATTTAGACATTTAATAAAACCAGTTATCACAGCATACATTCCAATCTTCTTGAGTCACTTCAGATATAAGGTTTTTGAAGCTCTCCACTGCACCTTCTAGGTTTGCAAATTGTACAGCACGAGAAATAAAAAGAAATCTGAAGGTGCCCGGTCCAGACTATATGGCGGATGATCTAGTAATTTTAATCTGAAAGTTTTAAAAAATTCATTTGTTTGACATGCAGTGTGACTTGAAGCATTGTCGTAATGAAGAACAATCTCCGATCTAGGGCGTCATAAACGAGCCTTTTGAATAACATCTAGCAGACATACTGTCGTGTACCATTCAAGCACGACTGCTATGATAGGTCCTGATTTTGAGAAGAAACTGGCTACCATTTTATTTCCAACACTTCGAGATTCTTTCACTTTGGCTGGATTAGATTCTGTTGGAAACACCCATTGAGCCGAATGCCACTTTGATTCCGGTTTAAATGCATATATCCAGCTTTCATCACCAGTAATGATGTTGTAAACGGCTTTTGACCTACCTCCATCATATTTTTTAAGTGTTTTTTATACCATTCCACTCGGTATTGTTTTTGTTCCTGTGTTAAATTATTCAATATCCACCGATAACAGACTTTCCTCATACCCAAATGATTATGTAAAATCTTGTTTATTGCAGTGATGACAATGCCCAAAGTGCTCCTAATAATCCTATATGTGACTCAATTGTCTTAAATCATTCTTCGTATGGCGTCTATATTTGTTTCAGTAAAGGTTGAAATTGGCCTTGTTTCGCGAAAATCATCACTAAGTGAAACCCTTTGAAATTTAGATTCATTATACCAGTTGTAAACACTCCTCTGAGAAGGAGCTTCATCACCAAATGCAGCACGAAGTCTTGAAACGCTTTGTTTTGGAGTTAAAGAACTTTTGAAATCATAGTAAATCATGGCTCTAAAATTTTCTCTCGTTAAATTCATTTTTGCTGCAGACCACTCACTTTGAAATTAGCTTGCAAAATAACCATTGCAGTTGTCAAAACTAAATTGTAGCTGTCAAAATAGAAAACAATAAACATTTGTTTCATGGCATGTTTGATTCCTTTGATTCACTAGAAATATTAGTTTGCAAAAATTATCAGTGTTATTCTCGTAGGACATGTGTTTATTTATCTTAGAAATAAGACCTTAATTCACCTGCAAACACAACACTTGTTTGAAAATTGACCAGATAGTAAAACGCAATAGTTCGTATTGTGTTAAATGAATTTATATTTGAGTGTAACTTAACTTTCGTGCCAGTGCATATGCAAATTCTCATTGCTAAAGAAAAACAATTGTCTCACTCCTATTTGTTTTGCAAAGTAATCTTTATTCTAATTATTGCATTGTTACATAAATGTTTATTAATTTATCCAATCTAGTATTGAAAAGGAATTCATTCTCGAAACTTGGCGAGTTTGATTTTAATTAATAGGCGAAAGATTCAACAACTTCAATTGTTTAATTATTACTTTTATTATATTTAATTTGTGCATAAGTGTAAAATAATTTTATATCAATTTTCTTCTGTAAATGTAGCTGTTTTATCATATAAGTCAATACAAACTTTGCATTATATGAAACCGAAAGCTTAAGTTATATGCAACCTGATTTAAACAAAATAAGTAAATGTTGAAAATGTATTGTATGAAGCTGCAATTATAGAATTTTCCGCTAAGGGCACTTTTTATCTTAGGAAAACACATTTTACAGTGTTCTTACCTTTAGGCAGCCTTTTATTTATCTTATTTTGTCCAAAACTTGAAAAGACGGCACCTATTAATTTTGATAAATACCATAAACGGTTTAATATTTTGTAATTGACTTAACAGTAATCAACATTTATTAAATTGCACCAGCAATGAAATTTCTAACATATAAAATGAATATTTCTAGGAAGTCAAGTATCCATGTTAAATAAGAGAATGCAGATTCCAACAAAGTTTCTTTGTTAATGTATGATTTCATGAATTAGCAGATTCTGAGTCCGGTCCCTATTTTTATCAACAATCATTGAATAAGGTATATGTTAAATTTGAAAATTATTTTGATTACGTAGTTCTAGCAATATATTGTGATATGTGATTCAAACACAATGGAGCTTCTTCCCAAAAGAAAGTTTTAGGTTTTATTGTTTGGGAATTTCCCAAACAAAAAATGTACGTTATTCATCCATAAGATCTGAATTGTATTAAAACTCAAGTTCATGTGTATATCATCAAAGAATACCAGGGATGTTGCAAAAAGTGCAAAAAAATTTAATAATGAGATCTTAAGGAATGCATTACTAACAATAGAGGTTCCTTCAAAGAAATAGTTTAGGCTTTTGTAGATTTAACTTTCCTGTTATTCCTTGTTACTTTGTTATAGTTATTCTATCATATTTATGTAGAATGACAATTTATAAACCTAGTTTTAAGGGATATGTACTTTAGAAATCAAAACATGTGATATTCATTAATTTTGTTGCCTTCTTTGTAGAACAAACTTGTCATTTCAGTGAGGTTGCAGTTATGACTTTGATAATTGATTTATGTTAACAATTATTTATATAATTACATGTGGTGTATTACCGTTAAGAAAATTTATATTAAACACATTTGACGTTGGACTATTTTTTGTTTATATAGAATTGTATAAAATAAAGAGTATAAAAGCTTTTTTAAAAAAAATTTTTTTAGTTCTAATAGCAATTGATATAGGCTGTGATATACAAAATTAATTTGAACCACCCCAACTCCATTAATCTAATTAGGCCACATTAGTTCCTTCTAAGAATAGTAGGCATTTTGTATAGTGCCAAATCATACTGTGACAAACAACCTTCAACCTTTCTAATTCAGGAAAGAGTTATAAAGAGAAAAAACTACTCTAACCTTGTGGCTGAATAAACAACAAGCAATGTTTACCTGGCTTGGTACTGAACAATTTGATATCATGTTGCATGCTCCCATAGTTATGTAAATTTGTAGTGTGATACCATAACATAAAAGTAAATAAAGCCACTTTGTCATGCTCTTTGATTTGTAACATTGATATGAATCTAATGGTTCACATTACCATTTTGATAATGTAGACACAAAATTACTTCACTATTAACATTTTGAAATGGCCGGCGAGAGCAACTAAAATACATTTTTCACTTGAAAGTTTGAGTTGTGAAAGAATTATTCAATGAGAACAGTGATCTCATTAAATTCAATCAGATCAAAAAGTTAATCTGATTGAAACTATTCAATATAAATGCTTAAGATTATACAATTTTATTGATGAAAACATTCAGCCAATCTTATGAACCAAAATTAACTTATTAGATTAAATGCATCGATATGTAGTGAAACTTACTAAAAAGAACTTGCAACAAATTGAAACCTTTTAATTTGGAACAATTTTTTAGTCCTGTAGAAATTATATTAATTTATAAAGATTTCTTTAGAGCGGAAACATTTTTGCGGTCTGATCAATTTTCGTTTTAGCAAACAATACATGTAAAAGGTGTATTAGTATAATTTTGCTTCCGCCGTTTTCAATAGATGGCTCTATCGGTATGTGGTGGTGGAAATAAACAGATATAGACGTCATACAATAAGCTTAGGACTTTGTCAACATAACCCCATCAAAACATTAGTCGATTTTTGTCTGCATCGTAAAGTTATTCTCGATTAATATATCAGTTTACGTGCCAAATTCTCGTCATTTGTGGGAGATTTTATTTTTTGTTTCAATATGAAGAAATCGGTGACTGAGGTTCATTGAATGCTCTCAAATACTTATGGAGAGACCGCTATTAATGAAAGAACATGTCATGAGTTTCAACACTTCAAGACTTCAAGACATTGAAGACCGACATGGCGGTGGAAGAGAAAATTTTCAAAGATACAGAATTGGAGGCATTTATCTATGAAGACTCATGTCAAATGCAAGAAGAATTGGCAGGATCATTGGGAGTGACTCAACAAGCCATTTCAAAATGCCTAAAACCCATGGGAATGATTCAGAAACAAGGAAATTGGGTGCCATACAACTTGAAGCCGAGAGATGTTGAACGGCATTTGTTTGCTTGTGAACAGCTGCTTGAAAGGCAAAGACAGAAGGGATTTCTGCATCGCATTGTGACTAGGGACGAAAACTGGGTTCATTACAATAACCCCAAGTGCAGAAATCATGGGGACTTCCCGGCCATGCTTCCATGTCGATGGCCAAACAAAATATTCACAGTTCAAAGGTCATGCTGTTTTTCGTGGGACCAGCTCGGCGTACTGTATTATGAACTGTTAAAACCATCTAAAACAATCACAGGCAATCTGTATCGAAAGCAATTAATGTGTTTAAGCCGAGCAATGAAAGACAAACGGCCACAATACAACGAGAGACACGATAAAGTGATTTTACAGCATGACAAAGCTCAACCCCATGTTGTAAAGTCGGTCAAAACATACTTGTAAACGTTGAAAAGGGAAATCCTACCCCACCTTCTGTATTCTCCAGACATTACCCCCTCTGACTATCATGTGTTTTGATCAATGGCACCCTGCCTGGCTGACCAGCATTTCTGCTCTTATGAAGAAGTTAAAAATTGGATCGATATGTGGATTGCCTCAAAAGATGAGCAGCTTTTTCGACGTGGGACTCGTATGCTACCCGAAAGATGGGAGAAAATACTGACCACAATGGACAATATTTTTATAATAAATCCTTGAATGTCGAAAAAAAATGGCAGAAGCAAAGTTATATACCTTTTATAATAAAAGAGATTAAACGCTTTTTAATTTTGTTAAATCTTAAAACCTTTTTCAAAGCTTAAAAAAGTATTAAAATAATACCTAATTTTTATTGTATTGATGGAGAAGAGAAATAAAATATTCACCATTGTAAAAACATGTCATTAACAAATTATTAAAAGTGAATGCGAAATACAAGATATTTTTAAAAGCATAATAAAGCCTTTCGAGGCAGCAGGGTTTAGTTTGGGTATTAATTTTTTGAAATACACATTACAAGAGCTATGCTCTGCCCTGGACCTATTTGTTATAAAAAAACCAATTCAAAAAATATTTTATTTTTCGGCACAATCTCCATTAATTCCAAAGATGATAATTAGCTAGCCTCCGAAGAGATGGTGTTACTATGCATTCAATCTATATCCCATTGCAAACCTGCAGCCTTCATTTGTTTATACACACAAATCTTTTATTGTTTGTAGTTGTTCAAAATAAATATGTTTGTAGTGTATTTCATAATGGAAAATACTGGACATTGTGCTATCGTACCAAAGGACTGAAAGCTGTAGAAATTATGAAGAAATACAATATGTCTTGGATGAAAGTGCTCCATCCTATGCCATTGGCCGAATTTAAACGTGGTCTTACAAGTATTTGGATGAACATCGTTTTGAATGACCAAGAAATGTTACACCAGAAATGGCTACAAACATTCAATGATATGGACCTGCAGGACAGATGATTAAAATATTTTAAGTATGGAATCGTATATAAAAAAGCTCTCCTGAAGATGGATCCTTCACTATACCCCTGAAACAAAATTAATCAAAGTGGAGTGAATCTGGTTGTTAAATTCTAAAGAAGGCCATAACTATTAAATCGGCTGGTAAGGTAATTGGTCTTTTACTGGGATACAAAAGGGATACTAATGATTGACTATCCCCCAAAGGGGCAAACAATAAATGGAGAATACTATGCAAATCTTTAGACTGTGAAAAGAGACCGGGATTATCTCATAAAAATCGGGATATGGCAATGGCAAAAATCAAGGAATTAAAGTATGATTTACTTCCATGCCCATATTCCCCCGATTTAGCTCCTTTTGACTTCCATCTATTCCCAATC
>JAHWXV010466774.1:0-10253 GCA_024586415.1 Phrixothrix hirtus | reverse complement strand
AAAAGGAATTCGAACAAACCGATTTAAATTACAGCGATTACGAACCGGCAGAAATACAAGATGAAAATATACAACCTAATTTTTTTTAAATAAGATCCTCTGAAAAAATTTACATTTTAATTAAACGTGTGGTAATAAAATATTAAAATTTATTTGTGAAATTAATTTAAGGAACGAAATTGCTTTGATTTAATTAATTGTATAAAAATGAATAACATTTCGGAGGTGCTTACGATTTTATAATTCCGATGATATTAAACATTAGCTAATTAAGAAGAATTAATCATTATTAAGAGTTGTATGCACATAGAAAATATATCCAAGCAACAAAGAGGGTATAAAGAAACAGAAATATTAAAGGCGGAGCTAAGCAATACTTTAGTGAGAACTCATGATTCATAACTTAGAATAACATGTGGAAATAATCCGTTCATGGGATATAATTCATGTAAAATTAAATAAAAAAGAGACTATGCATGTCTTAAGATGCCTTTCTCAAATTTAACCTTGTGTTAGTAACAAAGGTGAAGAAGATAGAAAAAGTATTTAATTAAATCGATTTAGTTCCAATTGACAAAATAGAAGCGTATTAATTACAATAAGTTGTTGACAAACAGTCGTAAATTTTGGTTTAAATTCTTGGCTTTTATATTTTTATTATAAGTTTTTAACAAAACTTATGTTCTAATTCAAAAATGATATTGTTAAAAGCCGAGAAGCTACACTTTTTTTTAAATAAATGTAATAAATTATGTATATACAACATACGTATATAAGTGAAATAAAATCCGTTAGTCATTTGACTCTGAAATGTACATAGCATTTTATATAAACAAACGCAGCAAATTACATACACTATTATTACTTAGGTATACACATTTCCGTCTACAATTCTACTTTGGTAGGTCAATATAAATTGCATTATGCGATATACATATGTATCTATCATATTGAATGTATTTTATCGATTTTATGTACAGTGACACATAAAATTATTCGTACTCTAAAAAGAGTTACCAAAATTAAGGCACCTACATTAAAATGCCATTATATGTTTAATATGAAGTTGAAACAGTATATTCATTTATTCTAATAAATAAAAAATAATTAAAAATCATTGTTCGTTTCCTGAAAGCACAAAAGGTTACATGAGTCATCTAAATCTAAACCACAAAATTATTCACACAACTTGAAAATTGAAATAAAAATATGGTTCCATAGCGGGAAAGAAACATCAAATAGGTATTTCCTATAAAGGATATTTAGACTACAAGTGGGGAAGCATATTTTACTCTTGCTAATATTTAATATTTAGACAATCAATCCTATTCTGTTAAATATTTGATGGTGGTTATGAATGTGACTATAAATTTTATCATTAAAAGTATTAACTATTGCACAATTCCTATTATGCTAAATTGGTAATTCGGGTCTATTTTGTATGAATTAATATAATTGCAAATATTCATAAAATTAAATTTACTATAAAATGATTAATTTTACTAATAAAGTTAGTAACCACGTTCATAATCACTATCAAATATTTATTAGAATAGAGCCGTATATTAATTCATATCAAAAAAGCGAAACAACAATTTATGAATCACAATTGGTTGTGAAATAGGTACACGAAGGTCGATCTTTCGTGAAATTCCAAATGTTAGGTAAAAGTCATTCAACTGTTCAAGACTAATGTAGTTACAAAATTTAAAATTCCTATTAGAATTTGTAAAAGAATTATATGAAATACAACCAATTATAGCTAATTATTCAATGTCCTATACTACATTTTTAAAAAATCAATATACACCTGAAAGAAATGATAAAAACTGAATTTTGGGCTGTGTAAGCGGTACACAATTGTGGCAAATTTTATGGAAAATGTTCCACTGAAATTTGGTAGTACATATTTCATTCATTTAAACTGGAAAATGGAAAATAGTAATAACGCCTACTCAAACAGTGACATTTTGAATTTATTTACATTTATCGCCAATACGGTAAAATTATAAGTAGAACATGCCGTATTTTTAACAAAAGATATCCTCATTTTCCACCTATCACTGGAAAAATATTGAGAAAGTATCAAACAAATTCTTTAAATTTTGGGAGCATTAAAACGCCTAGGACAATTATAAATCCTGTAACTGCAAACGCAAACACGGAGATTAATATACATCCTTATGCATCGATTCGCAATGTAAAAAGATAACTGCAGGTTTGTCGTGCATCTATTCAACGTATATTAAATAAACTCAAGGTGCATCATTTTAAATTTGTTAAAGTGCGTGCTGCCGAACCGGAAGATCTTATGGAGACGATAGATTTTTGTAGTTCCATTTTAAATCACGTTGGGGAAGATGTTGATTTTTTGCATAATGTAATTTGGACCGATGAGGTCAAGTTTTCCGAAGAAGGCATATTTAAACGTCGGAACTGTCACATTTAGAGAAGAAAACATCCACATTTTATTAGATAAAGGAGATTTCAATATAAGTTTAGTTCAAATGTATTTTCTTGTCTAATGGACAATAGTGTGCGGTTGTTAGTGTACAAGTACAATATAAAGTCTAAATGTTATTTGGAAATTTTGAGAACAATTGTGGCAAATTTTATGGAAAATGTTCCACTGAAAGGGTATAGAAGTTGTTGGTACTAAATTGATGCAGCGGCGGCTCACAGTACGAATTAAGGAGCTGAACGGCTGAATCATATGTTTAAAGAGAGTTATATGGAGCATACGGATCCATTACGTTGGCCTCTCAGATCACAGCATCCCACTTGTTTAGATTTTTACCTGCGGGGTAAAATTAAAAGCTTAATTTACGAAACTTCGGTTAACAATGAAGAGGAGGTGCTGAAACGTGTAAGAGCCACATTTCAAAATCTAAGTGGGGAGGAAATTAGACGGGATACAACGGTTTCAGTGATGCACAGAGTTTGAAGATATTTGTGGAAAAATGGTGGACATTTTGAACGATTTTAGCTTATCTATTACTATTCTTTATTGTGTTACTTGTAAAAGTCTATTTATTTATTGTTTTTCTTCGATTTTGAGATTCGTCGATGGCTACAATCATTAGCACCTTATAATCATATTCATATACCGGCTCATATTGTATGGTAAATGTCCACATCTTTACAGTATTTTAGTAGTATTTTTATGGCATTCTTCTCATTGCTCAATATAATGCTGATCTCCTGATTCAATCCGTGTCTTCGACACATTTCTGAGAAACCTAAACATGACGATAATAGATGTTCAATGCTTAGGCGCGTATTGCACCGTTGGCATAAAGGTCTTGATGCCCCAGCTAAAAGATAGCTATGACCAATAAGTAGGCTGCATAGGATTACCTGTTCTCTTCGGGACAGTTTAATAGGGTGGTTCCAGTTTTCTACTGCCAGGAATATTTTTCTGAGGTGACCAGAGTATCTGTCCCACTCTGCTTGTCATTTCGCTCTAATTATATTTTCCCTGCATGCTTTTATGTCTGCTAAGTGGATTTGTAGGCCTTTATCCGGTTCATTATGCCTTGCAGCGTTATTAGCTACTATATCTTCATCAATGTTTCCCTTTATACCTGTATATCCGGGAATTCACATAAAATAAACGTTTTTGCTTTTAGTTTGTAGAAACTCTGTTGCCGCTATTATTTCTATAATAAAAAGATCTTTTACAAATTGACATAATACGTTATTCATGGCACTTAAAGAGTTCGTACAAATTAGAAATGGAGTATGTCCTGACATTTGGCAGAAAAGTAGTGCTTTTCATAGAGCGTAAATCTCTGTTGCGTATATGGAACAGTACTTAGGTAGCATCCAAAAGCTGGGTTGGTTATCTACAACAATGTCGGCTCCAACTCCTAGAGGTGCTTTGGAACCGTCAGTATATATTTCACTCTCGCATTTTAAGTTGCTGCGATAGATTTCGGATAGCGTTCTATAAATAGAAATAGATTTATCGCTTTTCTTAGAAGCAGCTAGGTTAGTATGTATGCTAAAGGGTTTATCAACCATGGTGCAAATTCAGACCACTGCTTAGCGATGGCCTTTGGAATATAAGAATTTGTTACTCCTAGCATCTCTGTGCATCTGACTTTTAATGGCCGCGAAATAGTTGGCCTGCTTCTAAAGTTGTCTAATCCAGTGCTTTCATTAAACAGGATGTAATTTATATGTTTTGGTAGGAACTGTATTTTTCTTGACTAGTTTAGGGCTTTGAGTTGCAATTTATATTTTAGAGGAGTTACATTAGCGTAGCGGTGAACTGTCTTCGATGGACTTGTTCTAAAGGCTCCAGTGGTCCATATTAGTAACATTAACTGAACCTTCTCCAGTTCTCTCAGCCTGGATGAACGCGCCGAGGAGTACACAATGCAGCCGTATTCTATAGATGATAATATTAGGGTTTTATATACCTTGCTAAGTGTTTCAGTGCAAGCACCCTATGTTGTTTCCAAGGCATTTAATTAAATTGAAGGTTTCTCGCCATTTAATTATTAGTTGGCTTCCATGATCTTGCTAGTACAGCTTTTTATCTAAAATTACGCCGAGTATCTTGGCAGATACTTTCACTGCTATGTGTTGTCCGTGCATCTTGATCGCCGGATCTCTGTCTTCCGAACGTAACCGACAAAAGTGGTCAGATGTTGTCTTGGCGATAGAGAAACGAAAACCTCTCGATCTTGATAAATTACTTAGTCTGTCTATTTCGATTTGTAAGTTTTATTCAGGCTCTTCTAAAGTTGTAGCACTACTGTAGATGGTAAGACCGTCTACGTACATACATCGCGCCACAAAAGAATTTGGTATTCTCTAATAGGAAATTACTTGTTATTAAAAATAAGGTTACGCTTAGAATCGATACCTGGGGTAGACTGTTTTGTAACGAGCGTTCTGCTGATCTTATATTACATAAAAATACTTGAAAGGTTCGCTTTTTTAAGAAATTGAATGAAAATATTGATTAATTTCCACGTAAGCCCCAGTTATACAATTTCATATTATTGCTTGCCTCCAGGTCATATCATATGCCTTATCTATATCGAAAAATACTGCTAGGTAGTATTTTAGTTGGGAAAAAGCTTCTCGGATTACATTTTATATGTTTACCAATACATCCAGCGATGAACTATTCCGTCGGGAACCCGTTTGTTCTGCAGCAAAGACACCCTTTGCCTCTAACCACCACATCAGCCCGTAGTTAAGAATTTTTTCCAGTAACTTGCTCAAGCAGTTTGTTAAATTTATTTGAGGATAGCTCGAGGGATTAAGCGGTTTTTATTAGGTTTGCGAATGGGCGTTTATCGAAGTATCTGGATATATACCAGATATAAAAATCTTGTTGTAGATGTTCAATAGTTTGTATCTGCTAACCTTAGGTAAATGCCTAATAACTGTATATATTATAGTATATGGTCCGGGAGATGACTCACTGGAAGTGTTTAAAGCATGTTTCAGTTCCATGTACATGAGCGGTACATTGGAACATGCAACTTCATGCGTCGAAAAGTCGAGGTCCTCGCTATTAATGTTGTTACATATGAAGTCTGCGTCATAATTTTCTGTGGTGCTTGCGCTTTCTAAAGGGTTTGCAAATATGTCTGCAACCTCCCTTACGTCAGTTTTGGTTACGCCGTCTAATGATAGAAATTTCGTGGTTGATGGGGTATTTGAAATGGCTTTGACTTTCGTCCAGACGCCCGAGGATACTGTGCTGCTGGTTATTGTAGATACGTAATCTTCCCATGACTATTTTTTTCCTTGCAATATGAGTCTTCTTGCAAATGCTCTGCACTTTTTGAAAATTATAAGATTTTCAAGTGTTCGTCGTCGTTTGTAGTGATTTAACGCTCTTTCCTTTACAGCTATGGCTGTCGAAATTTCACCACTCCACCAGGGAACATCTCTACGTCTTACTGCACCGCTATATTGTGGTATACTAGCCACCGGCGCGTTTAGAATTGAAGTTGATGGAATATCGGTGGCGGTGTTACCATCGTCATACAAGTTTGGCATTTCAAGAGTGTCTTGGAAGAGTTGCCAGTTGGCTTGTTTCAAGAGCCCTCTCTTCGTAGCCCCTACTGTTTTTCTGGTGCTGCCAAAGCAGAACTTAAGGGAAAAGTAGCCGCTGAAGTGGAGGTCGTGGATAACCGACCACGTCAGAGTCGTAGATAATATTACAGAGCACATGGTTAGGTTTAGGGCAGTTGTGCTCCCATCTGCAGCATTGAAGTGCGTAGCTTCTCGTGTATTAAGCAGTACAAGATCGGACTCGTCTACGAAGGTTTAAGTGAAGCTTCCCCTTACATCTCGTTGACAAGAGCCCCAGGTTGGTGACTGGGCATTAAAATTTGCCAAGACTATGTATGGTCTTGGTAGTTGCTCTAATATTGCGTAACTGAGCAACATTCCAGTGCCTATTAGGTAAATATATGTTACATATTGTAACCTTATATGGGTATTGGATTTGTTTAGCAATAGTATGTATATCAGATACAATGTCTATTGGTATCGATGGAACTACATTTTTTACAAAAATTGCTACACTTCCACATGTACAATTATGATTGATGTGGTTCTTGTTAAAAGTTTTGTATCCTCGCAATAAAAAACTTTAATTTACCTTTAAGTGGATTTAGGCAGACACATATAGGGCGGTGTTTCGTTGTTAGTAACTTAAACTCATAATAGTGTCTTCTCAGCAAATTATAATTCCACTGTAGGATATTCTCGTTTGTATCGAATTTTGAAGATAATATTTGTTGCAATATAACTAAGCACTGATGACATAAATGACGGTTAACAGGAACTGTATATAAAGTGGACAAATAACAGAAATTTAATAAATAACAAAAATGAAAGTTAAAAATTATTACAGAAATATTACAGTCTTATCGATCACTGGTATTGCGGTTATCACAGTCTGTACTGTCTTTTGTAGGCTTTCCTGGCCTGCCCTTCTTCCAACTAGGTTTCCTTTTTGGTTGACTTCTCGATTATTTGACATGCTGAATAGACTCGATATCTTCTTCTAACACCGTCTCAACGTTCGGAGGATTAATTTTTTTTTGGGGCTAATTCTGAAGGTTCCGATGTATTTCCGCTAGTTTGAGCTATGGGAGCTAGTGGAGGAACAAACGTTTCAAGTGAGATCTTCGCAAAATTATCTTTAAAGACGTTTTTTATAATTTTGGTAAGATCAGGAACTAACTGATCAATGGCTTTCCTAATTATGTTTTGCTTGTTCACTTTTGATGTACTTGGCATCAGCATAGCTAGTATCAGACTTGGGTGCTCGATACGTCTGTGTTATTATTTACTTTGCTACGTAATATGTTATCCTCTAATTTTATTGTACAATTACAATCTAGATTCTAACCGCTATTTGAAAATTTTGAGAACAATTGTGGTGAATTTTATGGAAAATCTTTCACTTCAAAAGTATAGAAGTTATTGGAGCTAAATAGATAGAGCGCCGGCTCACAGTTCGAATGAAGTAGCCGAACAGCTAAATCAAATATTTGAAGAGAGCTAGATGGAGCGTAGGGATCCATTACATTGGCCTCCCAGGTCGCATCTCACTTCTTTAGATCTTTACCTGCGCGGTAAAATTAAAAGCGTGCTTTACAAAGTTTCCTGTTAACAATGAAGAGGAGGTGCTGAATTGTGTAACTGATGCATTTCAAAATCTAGGTGGGGAGGGAATTAAACGGGATACAACGGCTTCAGTGATGGACAGAGTTCGAAGGTATTTGAGGAAAAATGGTAGATATTTTGAACGATTTTGGTTTATCTATTACTATTCTTTATTATGTTACCTGTAAAAGTCTATTTATTTTATTTTTATTTACGTATTTACGTATTTACGTATTTAGGTATTTACGTTTTTACGTATTTACGTATTTGCGTATTTATGTATTTACGTATTTATGTATTTACTTATTTATGATTGTTTGGAGCTCTGATGCTTCCAAAATTTAAAAAATTTTCTTTGATGCCTTATCAATATTTCTTCGGACATAGTTGACAAATGAGGATATCTTTCATTAAAAATACGGCATGTTCTACTTATAATTATAGCGTATTCGCCATGTTTGTAAAATAAATACAAAATCTCATTGTTTAGTATCAGTTAGCATTAACTTCCTTTTTTAGATTAAACGAAGAAATATGTACTATCGCATTACTAGTTATGATAAATAATCACAAAGTTTAGATTTAAACAAGTGTTATATGCGTGTTTCGCTTACTTTCGAAGGATACTTGCTAAAAAATTAATATCACATAAAAGTCGTCAATAAAATAGAAAACTTTCGCGAGTAAACTCAAAATCTACTTGCTATAAAAAGTTTAATTACTTTTACATGCAGAATCTGATAAAAACATTAAAAATAGGGGTTATATTTGAAAAAATCGAAAAAACGCTGCTTTCTCGTGTTCATATGTACATCTTTTTCTTGAGCACTTTACAGAAGATTTGTTAATGTACGATGATGCATCAGATACCCTGATCTTTCCCTATTCAGTGTTCAAAAAAGGAAAAACTTGCCCTCAGTCAGCCTTTCAAAAAATACACTTTCCTCGACTTTACGTATGTCAATTTTTCACAATTTTTGCAAATACCTCAAAAACTGCTGCTTCCATATGTAAGGCTATTTTAGTAAGCTGGACTTAAAATTTTATAAGAAATCTATTTCCGTTATAAGAGATATAACGTTTCGTAAGAATTAAGAAACTTGATACTTACTTGCAGCACAACCGGAAGTGGCATAGAATTGAAAATATTTTAATCAGAAATTGCATGTCAAATAACCTAAAACAGCACATTTTAAGATTTTAAAACCCATTAGTTATCCTTAAACGCCTACTAGGCCGTCGAGCTTGAGACGCGCTATATCTATGTATAATGAATTAAAGTTACATTTTCTCAAAAATGTATTAAGATTATTAAAACGAAAAATAAATCTAATACCTCATGATGGTATTCATCAAGAAGTAAATTTACAGCAATGGCAAGGAGCTGTTCTTTGAACACCAGATGGTACCCTTTCGATTTTCTTGAAGCTCATCAGATAAACGCAATGCTTATATATACAATGTAGACACATTGGCTAAATTTTTCAAGCAAAATACTAGTAGTTATGCGGGTGTGATGAGATCCAAGAAAAACGAAACCGCTCACAGGCTACTCTCTGATTTTCAAAGCACAGTTCGTTGTCACTACTGTGGAAATACGCCTTGATGATTGCTATCCTGAGAATTCGATTTATTCTTCATTTAACCACTTTAATAAATATTTGGGCAAAATACATCTTTAATTCTTAAATTAAATTAACTCAAATTATATTTGTGCCACCTTTATTATTCTTAAAAGGTATTTTTGATTTTTACTGCTATTTGACAGCTTTTTTATGCTTTATAATAGTTTCCCTAATAAAATCGCAATTTAAACAACTAGATAGGATCCGAATAATATTCAATTAAAAAATTAGCATATGTGTATTGGAAGAGTGGCAGGGTTCGCAATTTAGACATTGGCGTATTGCACTTGTATAATGAGCTTCAAGGAAAGGAAACGAGTAACAGTCTACTCTTTGGTGTTCAAAGCATACCTCCTTTGCTACTAGTGTAAATTTATTCATTGAAGATTCCCATCTTAGATATCTCAATTTATTCTTCATTTTACAATCTTAATAAATTTTTTGTAAAAAACCATTCTTAATTCTTAATTTTAAATCACCGAACTTATATTTATGACATATCTACTATTATTATAAATCTGTTTTGATATTTACTGCTACATCACTGTTATTACTTTCTACTTTATAATGATTTCTCTAAAAATGTTGCGATAAAAAAAAATAAATCGCATTCTAATAATATACAAGCTATTTATTTAGTACCTGCGATTATGCTTATATCGTTAAACAAATAAAAAACTTGACAAAGGGAATGTTTTTAAAATTAGCTACATTTATACAGGGCGTCTTAAATATGACCTGTATTTGTTTACAAAATTTAAGTCCCATTGGATCCCTTCTTTAACCCTAAAATTATGCCATAAAATGCGACGTTGATAAATTATCAATTTTTTAGGTATTTTTTTGCAAATCTAAAAATTTCAGTTTCATTTTAATAACCACACTACGGTCCTTTACTTTTTTAAAAAATTTAAGGAAAGTCTTGTCTTGGAGCACATTATTTCACAATAGTATAATATTTGGTTTTTATATACATTGTCCAAA